>VDFB02337815.1:0-109733 GCA_007258455.2 Sequoia sempervirens
AGAGCTTAGTTCGACTCCTTAAAAGGATTGGCTCAGAACACCAGAGGGAATGGCATAAAAACCTCCAAACAATGCTCTGGGCAAACCGCATAATTCCTAAGCAAGTCCTTAAGACTTCACCTTATGAGTTGGTATACGGGAAAGAGGTGTTGTTACCTATCTCCATGGAGATTCTGGCAATACAGTTGTTGAAATCTCTTAAGATAGAACAAAATGAAGCCATGGAGGTTCGGCTCACTGAACTGTTGGAAGTACAGGAAAAAAGGGAGAATTCCCTAATAGCTATGACAAACTGTCAATAGGTGGTCAAGCGATGGTTTGATAAGAAGGCTTCTAACCAAGGTCTAAAATGCGAAGACTTAGTGCTAAAGTATGATAAAAGGGCTGCTAAGCCAGGTCAACACGGTAAATTTGATAGCTTGTGGGAAGGTCCCTTTAAAATCATTCAGTGCAAAGAACACAATGCTTTTGAGCTGGAAAATATGGAACAGGAACCCCTAGGAATCTCGGTCAATGGGATTCATCTTAAGTTGTTCCATTAGGCGCTGAGCTCTATTTTTGTACATATGTGAATAGTGCTTTTATTTATTTTTGTTTCTTTGGGCCATTTTTTTTGAAATTAGTTTGTGCTACGGTGAAATTAACCCATTATTATTGGTGGGTGGAATACCAAAATTGCTTTACACAGAACACACTCATGTACTAAGAAATAGCAAAATGAAAGTTGAGAGCCCTTAAAATTGAAATATAGAATGAAGGAAAGTGCATGGATATTCTTTAAAAGGATATATATCTATTTATATATGTTCTTTATATTACAAAAGTGGGTGGGAAGCCATAATCCAAAATTTAACAAGTATCTAAGCTATTATATATATGATAGCCTTTTTTTAGGCTTATATACAACTATGGGCAGGGTTTTTGAGCAGCAGGCAGGGAGACATTTGTTGAGCAGGCAGGGGGTTTTCATCCAAAGGCATGGCTGGCGATAATTGACGCATTAATAGCAATGTCCACTTCTTCCTCATCCACAGGTTCTTTGGCAGCACTGGCATCATCATTCGGCACAATCGCCATTGGTGGGGGGAATACCAGGTTCTTGAAATCAGTATACCAATCTACGTCATAGAAGAGTATTACGTTGTAGCTATGGAACAGGAAATGTAAGGCCTGAGTAACCCTCTGCTGGTGCTCATTGCAAGTCTGTAGGCAGAATCCGCTGAGAAATGGTAGCCAAAAGACAACAGCTTCTTCCTCGATAAAGTGACATAGGTCACTGGCTGATGGCAGACCTACTCCATAGGCAGCATGAGCAACAATCTCACCAAGACCATTCAAGTACTTTCTGGGGAAGATTTCTTTAACAAGTTTTAGGATAAGTGGTCGGGGGACGTTGATGTCTAGCACGGACACTATGAAGTGAGAGCATATGTCAGTGTTCACCCGATACTTGTCCTCATACTCTATACAATCTTTGCCTAAAATCCACTTTATGGTTATCAGGACCAATGAATCCTTATTCTTGGTCATCTGTTTCAGCCTCCTAGTAGAAACCTCCTCTAGGAATGTTGTTTGCGACTTATATGAGGTTAAACGAACTAGAGTGTCCATTGTTCTGACACTATTCCTATATTTTTGAGCTATGCCAAAATTTATCTATCACCTAACCTATGAGAAGGCTTGCTTAAGACCCTGCTACTGACCTATTACTACTTGAATGCTAAGTTTGTTTTCTTCATTACTTATTGGCCTATTTATAGAAAAATGACAAGACGCACGCTAATCCATTTTGAGAAAACGTGATATTAAGCTATTTGCTAACTTGAAAGGTGTGCCTACGTTTGCTCACATTTTCGGGCCAGTTGCATCTGTGATAGTATAGCTCAATGCCTGCTAGATTAATAGGAGCTAATTAATTAGATTTAAAATGGTGGTGCTCGTTGGCAGTGAGACATATGGCTGTAGACTATTGTGTCATCTCTCAAGCGTGTCCCAAAGCCCAAGGCAATATTCATATCTTTTCAGGCCGTGATCATTTGCTTGGCGTAATTATTTTGGCCAAGATATTAATTGTCATCGCATACTAATGCAAGGTTAGCAAGCAAATTGTCAACTCAAGTTCCAAGGGGATCACAGTGTATTACACGATTGTCAAACACAATGATGAACTTCGGCCGCCTCAAAATGGCAAGTAGTTCATTTTGCATGAATTACAAAATTAACTATACATGCCGAATTAAATGCAAAAGGCATGCTTTCGCCTACCACCTTGAGGAAAGATTTTCAAATATTGCATGAAGAGGCTTAATATTCCAAAGTCTTTTCACAAACGCCAAAAGAAAAGTGCAGAGTTGTTATTCTCATGTGTATCCAAAATCGAGGGGAATTGCAAAACCAGGAACTTGTAGAAATCTTCAGAGAAGGAAAAATGTCAGAAACTTCATCTTAGCCAATGCAAGAAGAAATTAGCCAAGAGTTGTTTACGGCTATACGTTCTTCAGAGGAGGTATATGTCTATGAGGATGTGGCGTACCCTATGCCTAGTATACCCAGTAGGCCAAAGAGGGCCTATACAGAAGAACTGAATAGGCCCAAGAATTGCAGAAACCAAAAAAGGGTTGAAGAAAAATGGGATAATATCTATGACCCAAGGCTTGCAAAAAACCCTAAGTCCCTCAGAGAGGCAGCCTGCGCAAGGTTATCAGCACCAAAGGTAGACCAATCTATGGTGCAAAGAGTTTGGTACAGTGGTCTCCCTCAATACATGGTCCCACTGGTGCACTATTGTCCGGAAGTAGTTGATACTGCTATCTAGTGTTATAATCCTGATACCCACTACATTGAAGGCCACAGCTTAAGGGTGCACATCACTCCACAGGCCATATGACACATGTTATGCATCCCAGACCCAAGTAAGAGAAAAGAGAATATCGAGCCCTTTCACCCAAGCAAATAAGAGAAAATATGGAAGAAGATGAGAAAGAGCTTACAGTTCTTGTTGGAGGAGACTAGTAGGAAAGGCATCCTAGCCACTAAAGTGTCAAGTATTCTGTTGTCGCGTGGTGCGTTACATGACGATCTCCAGGATACCATGTCCATGCTAGCCTTTGTGTGTGGGCGAGACTCTAATGAAAAGGCATAGACCTTTCAACTAGGACCGACATTTCAATTTCACAAGCAGCATGAACTCTTCTGGTATGATTTTGCTGAGTTATGGTAGAAGAAATGATATGACAAATTAAAAATTACCAGGCGGAGAAAAAATTTAGGTTTCTTTCTTTCCTAGTCCACATGTTTCTGTATTAGAACCCAGATTTCTTTGCTCATTTTTTCTGCTATCAATTT
The DNA here is from genome assembly GCA_007258455.2 of Sequoia sempervirens. Lineage (NCBI taxonomy): Eukaryota > Viridiplantae > Streptophyta > Pinopsida > Cupressales > Cupressaceae > Sequoia > Sequoia sempervirens. The sequence continues at coordinate 3,346 of VDFB02337815.1, forward strand.
TTGATGAGCAAAATAAAAGGAAGCCAGTGTCCACATGGACGCCTTTTCTTTCCGCATCATACGATTATTATGCATATTCAGACTATTTTATAGCTCTAGTTTTGCATGATTTGATCGGACAAGGCGATATAATCTGGCTCAATAAGGAGCAGACCAGATTTATGCAGAGTTTCACCCCTACTTGTGATTGGTTCTTAGGCAAAGATTTTATGATCCTCTAGATGCGGGGCTTTACTAGCAAACATTTCCTGCTTCCAGCCTGTGTCACAGATAGAGTGCTCGCACTGGAAATATTTTGACAGGTGTGTATTATTGATTTTACTTTCTGTAGCAACGAAAAGGTCAAGAGGAAGGGATTCTTCTATTGTCCGAAGAATTTCAAGTCAGTGACTAATAAAGAAACAATCATACTAGTTGTTAGAGGACAAGCTAGCCTATCTAGGGTTGGTACTGGTAGATGATAAGTTGGAATACAACCCTTTTGATGATTTTACAGAGCCACATATGAGGGTTACCCATGTTCCTCGACTATACTAGGAGAAGCGGTGTAACCTGCGGACAAACAAAGATGAGAATTTTGTTGAATTGGCACGTATCCCTACGCAAGACACTAGAGGTCCATGGCACAAGTTCTACTTTGCTATGGTGGTGGCCCAGGATAATGTCCCCATGGAGCACGACATGTATAATAGGTTAAAGAAAGATGAGGGATGGAGTGAGGAAAAACTAGTGGCTTTTTGGAAGTATTGCCAGTAAATAGCACAGTTGGATGCTCCTAACAATAAAGTGAACGATGACCAAGAATTTGAAAGGTGGTGGAAGGAAAGCCATCCCAGCCTGAGCTCTAGCATTAATAGGAGCAGGGACCCGAAGGAAGAATTGGAGGAGCAGAAGGAGGAAGCGGCGACGTCGACTTCCTTTGTGTAAAAGGAGAAAGTCCCCAGACAACCTGCCTATGCGGCCATGAACATGCACTTTAATATATCGAGAGGCTCACATACACTCACTTGGGCTGCTAAACCAGCCAGGCTATCAATGCAGCAAACGAAGATGATTTCTAAAGCTAGAGAGACTCCACCTGTGAAACGGTAGCACACAAAGAGTATTATTGGAGAAGGTTCGCAAGAACCCGCCTGAGGAAGAGTACTCATAGTTAGCTAGGAACCGGAGGTTGTGGGGGAGTCACTAACATTTCTAGAGCCACCAACAACTAGTCAACAGGTACAATTCACTCCTTCTCTTGCATCTCATTCCTTGGTATCTGCCCCTGCCTCACTAGCAATCCCTACCATAGGTACTATCCCTCTGCCTTCTGCTTCTAGTCTGACATATTCAGTAGGCTTCACCTAGTTTTCACAAACCAGCTCACTCATAATTACTCCTCCGCTTATGCTTACGCCCACCACTACTGCTCAGACCTTCCTCGCCTCGCTTTCAGAAGGATTTCCCCTTGTGAATGCTCCTCCTATTTCCACTATTATTACAAATCCTCTTCCATCGCAATAGGCCGACACCCCATTAACAACTCCTCCATGGTCCCAGCCAATGAGCCTAACGGCTGATTCTCCAGTTCAGTCATTACAAATGACTAGCCCTGTTGTTGGTTCTCAAACCAAACTATGGAACATGCCCCACTTCTCTCCACAAACTGTCACTCTCTAGAAGAAACAAATGCCTGCGCCTATGAAGATTACCTATCCCTATGCCTTACCTTCTGGTGCTCCTTTCGCAGGTGGACTAGTTTCATCGCTAACCGAATTCATAGCACAAATAGATTGTGGAAAGGAGGCACACACAAATAGAATGAGAAAACGCAAGGCAAAAGATGATAGTGTTTCTGCTAAGCCAAGAGTACAGACTCTTTACGATGAGTCCCGACAAGAGTTGAATTTCACAACCATGTACTCAAGGGTAAGCAAGCCTCAAAGAGAAATGCATCCAGAAGACTATGAGATATATGCGGTAAGACTCGACATGAAGGTAGCCTGACCACAAGATAAAGTTGAAATCATGGAGGAAACACAATGGGTAGTCACTTTCGACTTCCTTAAAACTGGTCGCCAGTTAAAGAAGAAGAATGGGTAGCTCAAAGCAGCTAGGGAAAGGGTTAGTTTTCTGGAGAGGAAAGAAAAATCCTTAGAGGTAGATATTGCCCACATGACTGAAAGGGTGCTAAAAGCAAAGGATGAGAGGAACAAAATTCAAGGCAAAATTGCGAAGACTCAGGTTGTCGACCCTGGCATAATAAAAGAACTTCAAAGTAAGAACTAGGAGGTGGAGCAGAATCTACAACTAAAGAATGAAGAACTAGAGCGGCTTCATTTTGAGTATAGTCAAGGGATGGCACAGAGAAATGAAGTGTTGGAACACCAACAGGCTCAATATGAGCAGAAAATACAAGAAAAAGAGGCTAAATTTAAAAGCCTAAAAGCTCAATTGGAGGAAGAACTCCGAGAGACAGTCTTCTCTAAATGAGCACTTAGCAAATCACTCTCGAGCCGAGGAGAACTGAAATAAAGAAATGAGCAGCTCTGTGGAACAACTAGCGTCAGAGAAAAAGAAAAGGGAAGAGTTGGCTGAAGCCATTATTTCAAGAGACGCAGAGATTACTTTTCTTAAAGCCTTTCTCCTGCCTCCCCCTACACAGCCAGATATCATTCCGCTAGTTAGGCAATTATACATTTCTCACTGGGAAAAAATTAAATCCTTTTGCCTAACACTACAACCTACCCTCTTATTCATCGCCAAGGCATTAAGGCTCAACTAAGAGGCTCATGATACTATTGAGTAGTTCCCACGGTTCATCCTGGAGAGGATTCTCGAGGCAAAAGATCTGCTCACCAAGCTATACTCGGTCTTTGATGAGAACCTTGCCGGAGTAGGTATTAAAGATCGGGATGCTGCCGCTCAAATGGAAAATAAGTTCATCCGTTGCCACTCCGCCTTCCAGAGCACTAAAGCAGTCGTGAACATTCTGAGTAAGACACTGGATAGCATACGGGGAAGTTTCACTGAGTTAAATGGGATGGGTTTGCCATCCCCATTCCTTGAAGATGGCTCTATTGCCACGACCAAATAGATTGCATAAAGAATAGAAGAAAGGGAGGATGATCCGGAGGCTTTCAGGGATTTCAGTGATCCTCCCATAGTGACCGACATTAAGGGAGTCATTCACCTGCTCTCACAGCTACTATTTCATTTACAAGCAGGGGCCGGTTTACCCAATGTGTTGCCTAACAAAGAAACTATTGATCTAAGTGGAGCACAAGAGAATTTGCGCAACATAGTGAAGTTGTCTAAGGATGAATGATCACCTTTTCAGGTGGTGCTTTCCAATCTCTTACTCCATTGGCCCAATGAATATGGCACTCTGGTTTGCAGAACTAGAGAAATTTTGGGTTCGTCGTTCCTTAGTCGGAATGCCCCTGATAGTCGCCAAAAGTTGTTAATAAATATTTAACTAACTCCCTTCAAGTTTATTTTTCTATGCGTCGACCTGTACATCACCAGGTCTGCTTGGCCTTTTACCAAGGTTTTGAATCTGCCGCTCCACATGTCTACTCTTTGCAACTTCGAGTATCGGCATTCCCTTCGGATCCCGGGAAACTTCGCTATGCTTCCATGTGTCGCGGCTGTGGGATACTTTTGGTTCTTATTTCCTTGATGCCTCATTGGGCTGCGAAAGGCTGCCATGAAGCCATCGTTCCTAAAAGGTGCTAGCGGGACCCACAGTTTCTAGCTACAGTGGACACTTGCTACGTGTCAACCGAATGCAAATCTTTCAGCATAGAGATAAAATAGCAACTACGGGCAGCATTATGCTGCCACGTGTCTTTTTGTCCCAAGCTGATAAATTTTGCCTTTGTTGTGATAAAGTACTCGACCCATTTGACACGTGTTGCACTAAGGAAAATCCTCTGTAGCAAAGGGATAAAGGTTCATGTGGGCAGTGAAAGGTTGCCACGTGCCTAACCAACGGATCTCATATGCGGGCGATGAATCGAATAAATCAAATAATGCTATTGGTTGCTGCTTGTCATAATCATTTGCACCAATGGATGACACTTGTCTAATCGGGCCTAGCTGGGACCACCGCCATCATTGCAGATGATGCACTTGAGCCTGGAATGACCAGATGCTTGGTTCTTGATTATTTCTTTTGCAACGACTTTGGGGAATATTCTTCTTATGACATCATTCTAGGGGATTGCGGGATCTTTTATGTTATTGCTCTCTGAAGCGGTGGGAGGTTTTCCTGCTATATATACTTTCTCTATTGATGAGAAAGGGTCCAGAATTTGGAACTATAACGTTGGTTTTAGTAAAAGACGTCAGGCCTTTATTACTATTTTATTTAATTGCAAAAAACTCTCAGACTGTTCCAATTGTTCGGCCTTTCCATTTTTCATGCTATTTGATCAAACTATGAACTGTGCTTTATATTGTCTTGACACTTCATTTGAGAACTTCTATATATATTGGATGCAAGTTTGCTTACCTAGATCATTTCTAAGGACTCTTCTTGGCAGTAAGAATGTATGCAACGTTATTTTATGTCAATAAATGAATTGTCTATGCTATAATCTTAAGTCTCTGATGTTTTGGAACATAACAACACCATTCAGGCCCTTAAATCTATGATTTATCGTGCCCATCATTAAATCTTGGCGCATCACCTTAGGTTAGACTTTACTTTATTATATATGTTTCATTTTCCCTTTCCAAACCTCATTATAGAAGAAGTCGGCTTCTCTAAAAATCTGGAGGTTACTTAGTTTAGCGTAAAAGGTCCCCTTTAAACTGAGTTTCCTATAAGACTCTGTTACCTCGTCAAATTTTGGCGTCAACACTATCCATTATAGAGATAACTTTATAAATAGCTACTTCTACCAACTCGCTAAATTAAATCAAATAAGCATGGTCAAGGATTACATTAAAAAATTTCAAACCCTTTGTCTAAGAGTATAAAATGTGATAGAATAAAATTTAAAGAAATTATTTCTGGGTGGTTTAAAAGGATCACATAAAATATAAAGTACAATTTTTCCAACCATAATCCTTATTAGAAGCAATATTAATGGTGAGACAAGTTGAGGAGAAGTTTTTGGCTAGTAGGCGATAAGGGATTGTAAATGTAAGTGAAAGGAGAGCTCATACACATTCATTACCTCAACCTACTAGGTTGAATCCACAACTAATTGATGAGAAGAGAGCAAAAGAGTTATGTTTCAATTGTGACAACAAATGTAGTCGAGGACATAAATATAGTGAAAATAAATTATTTTATATTGAAGTTCCAAGTGAGGAAGAAGAGGAGGAACCAGTATTAGAAGGTGGTAGGGAGTCAGAGGATGAATCACATGATCCCAAAACAATCACTTCTTGTCATGCACTCTCTGGTTTTAACACCCCACAAATTCTCAAGGTAGTGGGTTCCTTAAAGAAGTAGAAAGTAATAGTGTTGATCAACTCAGATAGTACTCATATTTTCATCAACAAAAAGTTAGCTACTCATCTAAATTATTTTTATATCTAATTCCATAGTTTTAGGTATTGATTGCAAATGGTGGTACTATTAGTTGTTCTGTAAAGTGTCATAGCATTAAATTATCCATGGGAGACTATCACCTTGATAGCCCAATGTATGCTATCTCCATGGGTTTAGCAAATATTATTTTGGGAGTATAATGGCTTACTACTTTGGGAATAATTGAGATGAACTTCCAAGAACTATTCATGATATTTCAATTAGAAGGAAATCTAGTATAGTTAAGAGGGTTGAAGGAAAAGTCCCCACAAATGGTAAACTCTTATCAAATGCATAAGTTGCTTAAGAAAGGAGTGGATGGATTTGTGGCCCAACTATGTTCATTAGAAGTCTCTCAATCTAATGCTCCCACCCATATAAATTTAAAAGCAATAATTGATCATTACTTAGTAGTTTTTGGAGATATGCCTAAAGGACTTCCTCCTAAGAGGGATCATGATCATGCAATAAAACTAGTTCTAAGGAGCCAGCCACTAGACATCAGGCCTTACAAGTACCCACATATATAGAAAAGCGATAGAAAATATTGTTGAGGAGATGTTAGAGGCAAGGATTATCAAGTATAGCCAAAGTGCTTACTTCTCACTCATGGTGATGGTGCATAAGAAGGATCCAAATCAATACATGTGCCTGAACTATAGAGTTCTCAACATGTACACCATCAAATATAAGTTTCCTATTCTATTCATTGATGATTTGCTAGATGAATTGAATGGAGCTATGTATTTTACAAAGTTAGATCTTATATCAAGTTATCACCAAATTTGAATTAAGGAATAAGATATTTGTAAGACAAAATTTAGGATTCATGAGGGCCATTATGAGTTTTTGGTGATGCCATTTGGTCTTACCAATGCACCATGTACATTTCAAAGTTTGATGAATTCTATCTTTAAGAAATTCTTGAGGAAGTTTGTATTAGTGTTATTTGATGATATATTGATTTATAGTAAGACATGGGAAGAACACTTGCAACATGTAGATCAAGTATTACAAGTTCTCAAAGATCATCAACTCTATGCTAAGCCATCCAAGTGCACTTTTGGTCTCAATGAGGTGGAGTAATTGGGACACATAGTTTCACATGAAGGAGTAAATGTGGATCCTAATAAAATTAAGAATATCATGGAATGGCCTATGCCCAAAAATATTAAGAAATTCAGGGGTTTCTTTGGATTGACTAGATACTATAGAAGATTTATTAAGAATTATGGCTATATAACAACACCCCTCACAACTTTATTGAAGAAGGATTCTTTTCACTAGAACGAATCTGCTAATGCAACATTTGAAATGTTGGAGGCTATATGTACAACTCCAGTTCTTGTCACTCCAAATTTCACCAAGGATTTTATTATGGAATGTGATACTTCAGGAAATGGTATATGAGTGGTTCTCATGCATGAAGTTCAACCCATTGCTTTTGAGAGTAGTTAATTAAAGGGTAAGAATCAGTTCAAACATATTTATGAGAAGGAAATATTAGCTATTCTTCATGCAATAAGACAATTGAGGCCTTATCTAATGGGTAGACACTTCAAGGTTAAGATAGATCATGATAGCCTAAAATATTTTTTGGAACAAAGATTATCTTCTAAAGAGCAACAAAAATGGGTCACAAAGATGTTGGGATATGATTTTAAAATTGTATATAAGAAAGGGGAGGAAAATGTTGCGGTTGATGCACTATTGAGGAAGGAATATGAGAAGGATGAATCTTTATTATGTGTCATTTCAATATTACAAGAAGATTAGGTAGTAGAATCCAAAGAAGAGTGGTAGAATTATGTTGCTAGAAGTAATCTCATTCAACAATTACAAAGTGATCTGAGTAGTTCAAATAATTTTTGTTGGAAGGGAGATACCTTGTGGTATAAAGAGAGATTGTATCTTTGCAAGAATTCCTCTCTCAAAAAAAATATTCTCACAGAGCTACAAGAGTCTCCAACTGGTGGCCATTCAATATTTTTAAAGACATATCATCAGGTAAAGAAAGACTTCTTTTGGGAAGGGCTAAAAGGGGATGTTCAAAAATTTGTGGCTGAATGTTTGGTTTGTCAAAGAAATAAAGGGCATACAATTACGACACCTAATCTCTTGAAACCCTTAGTTATTCCCAACCAACATTAGGAAGAAGTCTCCATGGACTTCATCATAGGCTTCCAAGATCTAAGGGTAAGAATTTCATTATGGCAGTAGTGGATCACCTCACTAAATATGCACATTTTATTGTATTATCACATCCTTTTACAACAAGTACAATGGCAAAATCATTTTGGAGAATATTCAAAAACTACATGGTATACCTAAGGTTATTATTAGTGACACTGATCCTATCTTTACTAGTAACTTTTGGATAGATTTATTCTCATGTTTGGGTGCTCAATTGGATCATATTTCTTCATACCACCCTCAATATAACAGGAAAGCATAGGTTGTTAATAAGTGTTTGGAAGGATATCTACGTTGTTTCACTTCAAATAAGCAATCTCAATGGGTAGATTGGCTACCACTAACAGAATGGTGGTATAACACTTCCTTACATAGTTCATAAACTATGTCTCCATTTATGGCATTGTATGGACATCATCCTCCCATCACATCATCATTGAAGGTGTCACCAAGATTTCACACTATGAAGGACGACATGCTTCATTAACAACAAGTACTTTCAAGACTTAAAGAGAATCTATCCATCTCATAAAATTAAATGAATTAGCAAGTAGACCAACACCATAGTGAAAGAAGTTTTGAATTTGGAGATTGGGTTTTCTTAAGATTATAACCTTACAAGCAAATGCTACTGAAGCAACAATCGAAGAATAACAAGTTGTCTCCAAAATATTATGGCCCATATCAAATCATGCAAAAGATAGGTAGTGTTGCCTACAAGCTTGAATTGCCATCAACAATAGAGATACATACAAATTTTCATGTTTCATGTTTGAAGAAGGTAATTGGGAATACTATCCCTACTCAAACAACATTACTTGAGCTCGATGAAGGAACAATCATATTGGAACCAAATTTTATTCTTTAGAAACACACAAGGAAGCTAAGGACTAGAACACTCACTCTATATTTCATCCAATGGAAGAATTTACCAATTGAATATACGATATGTGAGGATGAGGAGTTCATTCAGAAGCATCCAAACTTGATTAGTATTGAGGATAATGCTTTTCTGAAGGGGGCATGCTACACCTTTAATATTAGAGTACATTGGGTTATGAGTAATCAACTTGTGGCTATCTTAACTCTTAATTAAATCATATTATCATTATTATAATGTTATTTAGTTAATTAGGTCAGCGTAGGGATTATATAGGGTTATCAAAGTTGGTCTGGGCAATACCCTAGGCATAAATAAGGTATATATAGGAGGTAGTGAGTCTTATTTCATCATCATATTGTGGATATGTTCTCATTGGAGATACTTCGAGGTTCCCCCCCCCTCAAAGTGGCTTGCTATTCTCAATTATTATCAAGTATTTGAATAGTATACTTCATATCATATTTTTCTATTGTGCAAGTTATTTCATTACATATGCATGATCATGTGTTCCTTATTGTGATATTTAGAGAAATTTTCATGGATGATACCTCAAATGATGGTTCAAATGGTATGTATCATACTTATTGTACTTCACTCATCATGATTGTACACACTTTCATTGATTACTTCACTCTTGAGACTATAACATGTTTGTTTAATGATTCTCATCTTTCAACTTGTAGTGGTTATTTCTTAAGAGATCCCATGGCGTAATCTATGCATAATATTGATATACTAGTTTTATATGTCCATGGTGAATCTCCTATGAACTATTTTATTCCTTTTCATCATATATCTTATGAGAACCATGGAGTATGTGATTGTCACAATATCTCATCTACACAGGAAGACATGGTTTAGACACAAATAAGGAAGAAAAACAACATGATGACCTCTTACAATTTTTATGAGGATTATGGGAAGATAATGTTCAAGAAAATAATTATCCATTTATTATACATGACATTGATACACAAACTATCACAAGCAAATAAAAATGTTTATAATTATATTAATGATTTGTAACAAACTCAAAAAAAGAATTAGACTAATGAGACAGTACATAATCCATTGGCATATGACATATTGAACTCCTTCACTAATTATATTTATGACACCTAACTTTATAATCTATGATGATAGGAGTGATTCACTAATTCATTTAAGGTCAGTTAAAACTACATGGATAGATTATTTTTATGAGATACAATAACTTACTAGATTATTTCCATGGAGCTTGATCAATTACACACTTGGTTTTATTCTTTACCTAACACTTGTATATCTTATTTTTGAGATTTAGCAAATGCTTTTATTAAAAAATTTCCCTACAACATTGAGTCTAAAATAACAATTGATCAAACTTAGCACAATATAAACAAGGAGAATATGAGATAGCCAATGTATTTATGCTAAGGTATTAAACTATGATTATTAAACTAAGTTTTACACTAGTAAATAATGAGATTTAAAGTATATTCATCAAAGGTTTACTTCCACTATACTCAAAGAAAAAGTTCTCTATAATCTATATAAATGCTATTTTGAGTTATGTGCTACTATATATGTAAATGTGAACTTTCTTTATTAGAAAATTATGTTTTACATCATAGTTACTCTAGCACTCCTCATTCTCATGAGTTAAAAATAATGTCAAATTTAAAATTGGGGCCAATGAGGTTAGATCTATAGTCAACCCTAGCAATCATCATCATGCATAGATTAAACCTATTGGTGTAATATTTTCTTCACCTTCGATATATCTCTATCCTAAGTGTCATATTATACCTATTTAATAAGTTTACTTAAAGTATTAGGAATAAACAATTTTCCTCATCTAAGTAGATAATAATATGTGTATGCCTTGGATTGAGGTACACAAATGCCACCTCTAACTCATCAGTTTTGTTGGTGATTTTTCTTGTAAACCAGGTTTGTCTCCTATTCTACCTACGGGGTAGCCATCTCTAATCAAGGGCATCCCGAAGGACCTGGACCAACTTACAAGATTCAGCGCTAGACTAAACTCTTTTGCACTTTAGGCTCTGCAAAACCAGGGCAGGTGTACCCACACAATGCCTTAAAGAAGACCAGACATTGCTTTTTATAGCAGATAACTCCTTATGTCAAGCGTTGAGGACCTCAAATGGGGCTAGATTCTCAGTAGCTCAACCTTGAAGCAACGAGGAGGCAAGACACATACTAAACAAAAGATATTCAATGATTTGTAGATTAAAAGGTTTCTGAGAGGAACAAGGCCGCAAGAAAGATCAGTGCCTAATCCAGGGTCATGGAGTCACACACAAAAGATGGAATTCATTTGCAAATAGAGCTCAATCAGTGGATCCTATTTTGTTGATGCCTTGCATCAACTGTCAATGCCTTACACTGACAATCTAGACTCTTGTATCAACTAGACTCTACTTACCAAATCCAACTTGCAAACAAGTAATCACTGCTATCTGTTCAAAGGATTTAACTGCTTCCTTGAAGCAGACCTATCAACAAACAACACAAACTTGTGAAATACAAGAAGATGAATAAAGACACCTTATGCCATTCATTCAAATGATTAAAAGCATACAAATGTGGAGACAATCTAATGATGTATGCATGAGAGACAAGTGTCTTCATGTGTTCCTTCTACAAACTGATTGCATTTACAGAGAAATTCAGACTCTACACCTTACAGACTCAATATTGACTCAAGACTAAACCCTAACCTATCTCAGACCAATCCCAGAACTCAAAAAGTGGAACGGAACACCGAAGTTTGGAACCCTTACATCTGGCCAAGAAACTCTCCTTTATAGGAACAAGAGAAGCAACAAGCAACTGACCAGATGAGATTACATGTCATCAGACAAAATGATTAGTCAGCATAGCTCGCAGGCCATGTCACCAGCCTCACTAGCTTCACCAGGTATCATTAAATACTTTGTGCCAGGCAATCCCAGGGAAATCTCAATGCAGATCCGATCAGGTCAGAAGAAGCAGGTACAGGGATGGGCGGCCATGGCAGTCAAACCAGGAAGGTACACCGATCATGCCATCCCAGGAAATCTGCAGGTGCGATTGTCACGAATCCAGAGGCCATAAATGCAGAAGCCAGCCATTTCAACCACCTCTCCTTACCAGACAGTTTGTTGCCCTAATTTTGTAATTAATTTGATCTCTACCGCACCAACTAGCACCAACAATTGAGGCTCAGGACCAAATCAAGGTCATCATGCCGATCTTGTGAAATCTTCATTGTCGTCATTCTTGAGCCAAGGGCCAAGTGACCAACCACAATAAATGCATCCCTAGTTTAATCCACGTCGGCCACAGCTTCCAGCAAACCAGTCGGCATGACATCGCAGAGTTGGGAAGACAACATGCTAAGAACCCAATGTTTCATCGAGCAAACATACCATTCGGCAAGACCAGGCGCACTCGGCCAAACATCACAGCGACAACAATGCCACATCGGCGAGAGAAGGAAAAATCGATAGGAGATCATGTCGACACCCCAACAAGAAGCACCATCGGCAAGAGAAAGCGGTGTCGGGAAGACATCAGGGTGACAGTGAGCAAAGGGCACGAAGTCACGCTGAGGAGCTCATCGAATCAGCAAGACATCATCAGGTCGGGGAGACATCTGGCCGAAGAAAACACGTTATATCGATCACTGAACACAGTTGGCAAGAGGCTACCAAGTCAGCAAAACATATCAGTCAGACAAAAGGAAGTCAGGGAGACATCTCGCTGAAGTCCCCATATCACATCGAATGCATCGTAAAGTCGGGGAGAGATGGGCGGATCGGGGTGACATCATAGCGAAGGTGGATCAGGTGAGCCCTGGTGACACCTAGCAGGTGCGCGTCGTTCACGCGAAAGGAAAATCATGGACCATTAGCAGCAGTGCGGAGGGTGAGAGGCGGTTAGGACCTAGCCGCTAGCTGAAAGGTGAAGACCTGTGCAGGGAAAGAAGTTAGTAGCGGGGAGCTGGAACCAGGAAAGAGACGGAGTCGGAGCCAGAACCAAGAAAGAGACCAAGTCAGAGCCGAAGCGGGGGAAGAAACGGAAACCAAAATGACCATTCAAGACCAAAACCCAACCCGGATCCACCTTCGCAAAAGACAAAGGAAGGGAGACGGGAGCGGAACAGAACCTAAAACTAGAACCTTGAAAAGGTTCCAAAACCTGTTCTCATTCTGATCCCGTGCCCGCCAAAGGAAACAAAGCAAAAAAACAAAGGGAAGAACATGGAGAGGAAAATGACCAGCGACTGACACAGGGCAAAAAGGAACGAAACTCCAATCATGCGGAATTAGAACCGGGACGGATGCATGAACATGACCTAGAACTTCAGAATTTGGAAAAGTTCTAGTTCCGTTCAAGCATCCATTTTTCCTCCGATAAAACAAAAGAAAAGCCAAGGCAAGCAAAAGAGAAAGGGGAACCGAACTAAAAGCCCAAAAACAGGGAAAGAAAAGCCAGGAAAAACCCTAACATAGGCCGCCCCAACGGAGAGATGAAAACTAGCACGCTGGGCTCAACCCTTGTGGGAGCCCATTTACCCACGTGCTAAAATGACAGATAAAACTCACAAGCCAAGGACTTGCAATGAAAAACAAGGGCACACAACCAGAACCTGAAAGACAACCAAAAAAGGCTCTAACAAGTTCTTGATAGATGGTAGTTAGCCGACACCTCCTTTTTAGTAAAAAAACACCTTTTTCTTAGTTAAATCAAGTGAATCATTACACATAATGGTAGTTAAACTCTTGACCTCATAGTTAGATTAGTTAACTAATCCACTAATTGACAATTAAACTCATGACCATTGGACATGTCATCTCCTCAAGTCATGCATTGAGGTGCTCTATTTATATGTATTTCACCAATTCATTTGATGGTTAATTTGGTTGATTTGATCTAATTATTAATTTCCTCTATATTGTAAAAACTTGTGTTCTTGCATGTGGCATCATTTATTTTGTGCTTGTAGCTATTGTAACTTTATTCTTGCACCTAAATATGGGCTTGTGTGATTATATTCTCATAAAATATTATAAAACCAAAAGTATTTAGAGAGTGTACTAGATTGGAGGAACCTCTACATGTCATGTGTATTGAAATAATACTTTCAATAAAAAACTAGCCACTTTGCATTTTATTAAGTTAGTTGATATATCTAGAGGCATGGACCATAAAATTTCAAGGTTTGATATATTTTTTATTACCATCAAACACATGGTAATACCATGTGTAGGTTTGTCATGCTAAAACACAAATTTCAAGACCTTATTGATAAAAATGTGATACATTTTGAGGATTTTCATGATCACGAAAATACATCTTTAGCACCTTCACATAATGTATCCAATCAAATAAAAATGGTTGAGGATCTTTCTAATGCTAATGATGATGAATATGTTAGTTTTGGTAACACTTCTAATGATACACCTAGCACACCATAGAGTGATGTTTCAAATAAAACTATCACACAAGATGAACATGAAGGAACCATAAGCAAGAAAATACCCACTAAAACACCTCAAAAGAAAGAATATGATAGTCAAAACATAGTATTTGAGATAGTTCTTTCAAAATATATATCATACTTGACACCATTGTATAACACTTATTTATAAATAAACAATATACGATCATACATCATCCTTTATGCAACATGATAGTATGATGGATGGTCCCATGGAAGGAATTCATTTAGGTAACACATCTCTTGGTCCCATTCAGATAGACCCACACCCACTCAATTTTGATTGGTCATTATTTAATATTTTCATGTGTCTCTTTACCTACATGTTACGTATAATATTTTATGTTATCATCATGTTCCTTTCTATGCTTTCATTTGATCTTTCCGATTAGGAGGTAGTGTATTATTGTTTCTTGTAGGGGCTATGTCTTCATACTTTCTCATTGAGGGCTAACATGTGATTTTTTTAAAAATTTTATTCAAAGGGATCACATACAAAAGTACACAATATATATATATATATATATATATATATATATATATATATATATATATATATATATATATATATATATATATATATGCATTCCTCACCTAGTTTTACCTTTACATATCATATTCTATCATGTACTTAGTTCTCAATAATAACTGTATTTTCACTTTATCTCCTTAATTTGTCTTTATTCCTTTCTAATACACACAATTTGAAGGGGACATATTATTACTAATCCCTTTTCTCAAATTATGTATAGATTTCATAGGCTATAGGCTAGGAACACTTATTTACTTTAAGCAACTCATAATTTAGTTTAGGTTCACTTATTTCTACTTTGGTATGCAAGAACACTTATATTTTCAAATAAACCAAATTAAGGGAAAATTTTAGAGTAAAGTGCACACCCTTACATTTTCCCTTTTTATTTTGTCATTTTGTGTTGTCAAATTTAGTAAATATTTCTAGAACATATTTTTAGGCTCATTTGGCACACACATTGACCCCATTATAACAATTTGATATGTCTCACTACTACGCTAAGACCATCCCTAATATATTACTCAAAATATTCATTGTTTTGGATTAGATCACACTAGCTTGGATAGAATAAAAAATATGTCTACATCCACCTTTTCCAAATTTAAAAATCATGCATTTCATGATCAACGATTTTGGACATGACCATTGCTCATTTGCATTTATGATAAAAAGTTTGAATTTGGTGCATAGGGAATGTTCCCATTACTTTTTTCCACACATGATGAAAAGTTTGAATTTGGTGCCTAGGGAATATGACCATTGCTCGTTTACATGTATGAAAAATGTTTAAATATGGTACTTAAGGAATGTATTTAAAGGGATTATCCACAAGCCATTTTAATAAGGGAATCATTGAATCAAAAGTAATTTAACACACTTGCACACATGTCTCTAATAATTTATAAAGTTTGGTACAAAAACCACTCTATCCACACCAACATCAATATCTTTCACATTCTCTTTTAATTTAATATTAACTCAATCTTAAGGATTGTCTAAAACCTATAGGGAAATCTTAGAGTTCTATCCTTTCATAGTAAGATCCACCAAGCTCCTTAGCATCACAACTTTTCCCTTACTTTAGATAACTTCACACTGTAGGCATCTTTTTCAAAATCTGCAAACAAACTACACTTCAAGCATGGGTTAGTGTTATGCAAACTCTACTAAAATGCCTCTATGAAATACCTTAGAAATGCTTCCAAATGCAGCAAATGATATTAAAAAGACCAAAGCATTATGAAAACAAAACCAAATTACCTATTCCATAGTTGGATTGGTGTCACATGTGCTAGTGACCCTTTCCCAATCCTTGACCAAAGCTCAAATTGTGCAAATGCAAATGGAGATGGTGAGTGATAATGAACAAGATAAAATCTCAAATGAAGAGAGTAACCTTGCAATAGATTGTGAAGATTGTGAAGCCCTTTGCTTGAGGATGATGCACCTATTTAAAGATTTTCAAAATGTTGAATGTTGAAGAGGGACCAATGTGGGATCAAAATCAAGCCAATGATAGAAGGACACTTGTCATCATGTGATTGATGGATGTATGTGCAAGATTTGGGAAGAGTGCCCAAGAGGGGGAACTTTTGAATTCAAATTTGCAATAAATGCTGAGAGGGGGACAAGGAAAAACAGCAATAAATGCCCTGTTTGACTTGTCATTGTTGAGAGAAAATGATGTTTTAATAAATCAATAAAATTGATTTATTGTGCAAGTGGCTAGGTCTAGATAATGCAAGTGGGGTGGATGTGACATGCATTAGATTAGGATTAGATGATGATTATGTTGATTAATGCTGATTAGATGATATGACATTTTGGACCTTGGAAAATGATTTAAGATTTTATTTAAATAAAGTCCTGATTTATTTGATGAATGGAATATGATTATGCATGATGTAAATTTGACATGTCTACATTTTGCCCCTCTTTGAAGCAATGTACTTGTTGCATTGGTTCAAAGAATAAACTTGCCGCATCAAATTTAAAAATTTCATGATTTTTTCAGATGCCCTGAAAGAAGTACACCGGTACATTGCCCCCGAGAGATCGAGCGAAAAGATTCGATTTGAGGGTCGATCTCGCGATAAAGAGGTTCAAAATGGATGGTTATGGATGACAATGCAAATGAGATGATTTCAAGATGCTTAGAATAACAAATCTATATTATTCTAAACAAATTAAATGATGATGTGATATGAGATGGATGAGATGGATGATGTGATATGCTGTGATTATGCAACGGATGATTTATGTAGATGCTTAGACTAACAGATCTATATTATGATGCATGTGAAATGATCGATGTTTCCTATGATGTATGATATGAATGATATGTGGTATGCTGATGGTTTGTGGATGTATGATGGATGCATGACAGATGCATGATGGTAGCATGGAAATCAGATGATGACAAGAGGATCCCACAAGTCCATGATTGGTCGAGACTTTATTAGAGATGATGATGATAATAAAAGATGATGATGATAAATGATGATGATAGATGGATGATTTGCTTATCAAGGATTGGGATTTTCAAAGGGTCACTTACTTTATTGTTTGATAAACACGCTTCAAGCATTCCATGCATCAAGGTATGAAGGACCGTGATGCATGCTTGTACTTAGTGTGATGGAATTTCACTCAACAAACAGATAGGAGTATTCTTGTTCACACTTGACACGAAAACTTTGCTAGGATGCACTTTAGAAGTTTCAAAAACATTGGACCAAAACACGGAAAGGTATAACCAATCAATGCAATTGTCAACAAGCTATCCAAAACATCCTCTATACATATCTAACAAAGAAAGTATTCACCAAGTTATTTTACAAGAACGTCTAACAAGCACAGCAGACAAAAGGATAATTATCGTTGCCCCATTCCTATCTCTCTAAATCCTTCATTCGGATATCATCGAGAGGTCCTTGGAATGAGCGCAATATGATAAATCAAAAGAAAAGATCAAGTATACAAGCAAGCCAATGTTCTTCATACCTTCAGCCAGAGGGATGTGTTTCAAAAGATGGGAGCCAAAACTTATTGCCAAAAGATAATGTCCATTGTCGGAACGGATCCTAGGACATGTTAATGACACGTCATTTTGTTTACCCAAATTGGTTGATTTGATAAAAGCGCCCATTGTCGGAACGGATCCTAGGAAATGCTTTGTATCAAATGATGATGAAATTGGTTTATGATTTATATGCCATTGATAAGAAAAGAGTTGACCAACTTGCTTGCCGACAGACCTATACTTGAGATTTTGACAGTTTAGGTTTTCACATTTGACTGCTAGACTTGTTTCTGACTGTTTTACCAAAGTTTGAGGGTGATGACGATTTATTATGGATGATTGATTATTGCGAGTGTAAGCGAGATGAGGTGGATGGATTTTTTCAAATATTTGGATGTTTTTGGAATTTTGCAATGTTTTGAGGCTGTTTTTGGTAATTTTTTGAGGTTTTAGAAATGTTTTGATTTTCGATTTTCCAATGTTTTTTGGATTTTCCGAGATTTTGACCAAGAGACTAACCTAAAGACCTATCCTAGGGGCCTCGGTCGATAGATTAAAGGCCTTGCCTAATGCTATAATAATGCTAGACCACGTAGAAGTTCGGAATCGGGACAACTTCTGATCGATGCATGTGATGTGAAGATATACATGATGAAATGTCACTTATTATGACGGACTCCTATAGACTGACCTAAATGTCTCAAGATGTCAAAGATCAACCTTTGCCTACGCTCAAGCTCGAGATCTATCGTGAGTCTCGACAAGATCTAATCTTGTTTTTGATTTTGTCACTTTGACCTCGCTTTTGGATTTTGATATGTTTTGAATGTTTTGGATTTTGATATAGTTTTTGAATGTTTTGGATTTTCTGATTTGAGGACTTTAAGATCGCTAATCCCATCCGACGGAGAATGTGCTCCCCAACAAGATGCAATAGACCATCTGCCATAAAGGTATGTGACAAACTCCAGTCCCTTTAAGAATGGGCCAAGTAGTACTAGGAGGGATCATGACACGAACACATGACAAAGCTATGATGCAGACGCAGATGGGTGATGGATGGAGATATGGGATGTGATGGATGATGGAAGCTAAAATGGAGGGATAATGTAGGATCGAGAGCTTACAAGATCCCCGTGGATGGAAAGTGCTTATTTTACAAGGTACCGCTTGCCGTGTTTTCACCGGTGGTAATTTGCCCAAAGCCACGTATGGTTTTCACTAGAGGACTATTTTTCTTAATTATTTTTGATCCTTTTCTGATTTTTTTGGATTTTTTGCTTTTTGGATTTTTTTGTTGTTACCAAGACCCCGGTTTGCTAGGTTTTCACCAAGGTAACCATCTTTTCAGGACATTTTCTAATTTTTTTAATTTTTTTGTTCTATACCTTGAAAGATTTAGGCATATAACTTTTTTGAGATGGGAGCTATTCATGGGCTCCTCGGCAGGTTCTTCTGCAAGTTGATAGCTGATATGCCCCTGATTTGTAGCTTGCTGTGACAATGAAAGGCCCTAACCAATTGGGTTCGAACTTTCCTTTGCTGCTGGTATTTGGGACATTCTTCTGATTTTCTTTTAAGACTAATTCTCCAACTTGGAAAGTTCTGCTTCTGATTTTCTTGTTGTAGCTCCTTTTCGGTCTATTCTGATACACTTGCAGATGGTTTAAAGCATCCAAACGTCGCTCGTCCAACAGTTCCAGCTCATTCAGTCTTGAAACTCGATACTCTTCGTCTGTGATGATATTTTGCAATGATACTCTGAGGGATGGTAACTCGATCTCAATGGGCAAAATGGCCTCTGATCCGTAGACCAAGGAAAATGGTGTGGCACCAGTGGGTGTGCGGATGCTGGTTCGGTAAGCCCAAAGGGCAGGATTAAGCTGCAAATGCCAGTCACAACCTGCGTCATTGACTGTTTTCTTAAGGATTTTGAGGATGGTTTTATTTGTAGCTTCTGCTTGGCCATTGCCTTGGGGATGGTATGGGGTGGAAAAGCGATGTTGGATTTTGAATTTATCACATAGGTCACGGACTTCCTGATTTTTGAATGGTGTCCCATTATCTGAGATGATGGCTTGTGGAACACCATAGCGGCATATGAGATAGTTCAGACAGCTTGGAGATCCTCGGTTATGGTAGGTCATAGGTATGGCTTCAACCCACTTGGTGAAGTACCCAGTTGCAGTTATAATGAATTTGTGGCCGTTGGATGAGGTGGGTGTGATTTTTCCAATGAGATCGAGTCCCCACTGTGAAAAGGGCCATGGTGTGATGATTGGATGAAGCTCTTGAGCTGGAGCATGGATGAGGTCCCCGTGTTGCTAACACTGTAGACACTTCTTGACGTATTCATGTGCCTCTCTGTCCATGGTAGGCCAGTAATACCCACTCCTCAACAATTTCTTAGACAGGGTCATGCCACTCGAATGAGAACCACAGATGCCGTTGTGCACCTCAATTAGGGCAGTCGAAGCCTCCTCAGGGTTAAGACATCTTAGTAAGGTTCCTTCTATGCTTCTGCGATAAAGGGTTTCTCCTAAAATGACAAAACGAGATGCTTTCTTGATAAAGGTTCGTCTAAGGCTTGAACGCAAATCGGCGGGAATGATACCTATCCTAAGGTATGTGTAAATGTCTTCGTACCACTGATCATTTGGACCAACGATTTCGCACACAAATTCTGACTCTGGTACCTTGAATGCTGGTACGAGAAGCTGCTCTACCAAGAAGTCGTATTTCGGAACATTTTGAGGGATCTCTAAGAGTGATCCAATAGTTGACATTGCGTCTGCTGCTCTGTTGTTGGTTCTTGGTACTTGCTCAAATGTGATGTCAACAAAATATTCCTTGAGATTTTCCACCAGCCTTTTGTATGGAGTTAGCTTATCATCCTTTGTTTGGTACTCATTGTTCACTTGATTTATGATAAGCTGTGAATCTCCATATACCTTCAATGCCATAATGTTCCACTGTACTGCTATCCTGAGACCTATAGTTAAAGCCTCGTATTCTGCAATGTTGTTGGTACAAGGGAATGCTAGTTTGTATGATCTTGGTATACAATCCCCTTGTGGAGTGATGAAGAAGATACCAGCTCCTAACCCATGTTGTGTGTAGGAACCATCAAAGTATAGTTTCCAATGAGTAGCTATGTCAATGTTGAAAATGGATTCATCTGGAAATTCTGAAACAGGTGGGTTCTCCGCATAGATAGGTGCGTCTGCCAGTTGGTCTGCAATGACTTGTCCCTTGATTGCCTTGCGCTCCACATACTCAATGTCATATTCTGATAATATCATTACCCACTTAGCCATTCTTCCCGTAAGCATTGCCTTTTAAAGAAGATACTTTAAGGGATCAATTTTAGCTATGAGTTTGATCTTGTGTGCCAACATGTAGTGTCTGAATTTTTGGGATGCAAACACCACTACTAGGCAAGCTTTTCAATGAATGTATAGTTTAACTCATGGCCCACCATTGTACGACTGATGTAGTAGATGGCTCTTTCTATTCCATTTTCATCATGTTGTGCTAGGAGAGCACCAAGGGCTGCTGCAGTTGCTGAGATATAAAGGATCAATGGTTTGTTATGAATTGGAGGCCTTAGTACTGGAGGTGTTAACAGATATTCCTTGATTTTGTTGAAGGCTTGTTCCCATTTGTCATCCCATTTGTACGTTACCCCCTTGTGGAGTAGGTGAGAGTAAGGGATTTGTTTGTCTGCTAATTGTGCTATGAACCTGCGAATTGACTGAAGCCTGCCTTGGAGACCTCTTAGTTGTTTCAATGTCCTAGGAGCTTCCATTTCAAGTATTGCTTTCACCTTTGCCGGATCAATCTCAATGCCTCTCATTGACACTATGTAACCCAACAACTTTCCTGATTGTACGCCAAAGACACACTTCTTGGGATTCAAACGAACCTTGTATTCTTCTAGTCTGTCAAAGCTAGCACTCAAGACCGATATATGATCCTCCTTCTTTTTGGATTTTCCCAGGATGTCATCAACATAGTCCTCAACTGTTTTGTGGATCATGTCATGGAATATTAGTGTCATGGCCCTTTGCATGTGGCCTCAAAGATTCTTTAAGCTCTAATGGCATTAATGTGCTCAAAGATGTTCCCATGGGCAAGTGAAGCCGCTCAGGTTGATCTTCTTTTGCTATCATAATCTGGTTGTATCCTGAAAATCCGTCCATAAGTGATAGCATCTCGTGCCCTGCGGTCATGTCTACAATCATGTCGATGTTGGGGAGCGGGAAATCATCCTTGGGACATGCTTTGTTCAAATCTCTGAAATCCGTACAGATTCTTATGGCTCCGTCAGGCTTTGATACGGGTACCAAGTTCGATACCCATTCTGGATAATCAATTGGTCGAATGAATCCCACATCTAATAGCTTTTTGAGCTCCATTTTGACTAACAAAGCAATTTGAGGATGCATTTTGCGAAGCTTCTGTCTCACAGGTTTAGCTTTAGGATAGACTGCCAAGTGATGAACCACTACCTCTGGATCCAATCCTGGCATATCAGCATAGGTCCACACAAAATTTATCTTCCTTTCATTTAAGAAGGTAGCCAACTCCTCTTGTTCTTTGCATAATAATGACTCAGCGTAGAATGTAATATGAGGAGTTTCTTGTGTTCCCAGATTGATGGGGTTGCACTTTTCTGCTAGCATAGCTGACTTTTCTTGGTGTATAGCTATAAGAGGAAGATTGAATCCCCCATCCTCAGGCGCCTCAGAGAGGTTTTCACCATTGGATGCGTCCTTTCTTTTTACTTTTTTAGAGTCGGAGAGTGCCACAAGGTGGTTTTCACTCAAGGACTTGGAGATTATTCTCAATTTTTTATTTTTGCGACTTAGGGATTCAATCGTTTCTCCATAGTATGCATGTGTATCCAGCTCTATGATAAAACCTGCCTTATGATCCCCACATGGAATGTCATCCCTAAGTCCCATGAATTCCGAGAGCGCCTTATCGTTTTCAAACATGTCAAGAATTGGTGGTCCCCGTTGGTCGTAATCAATCAGTTGGGGATAGACTAATCGGATTTCATTGCTTTGGTTTTCAGACTCATAAGACAAGGTGCTAATCATAAGGACATTAGTATCCTCAAACAACAAAGGTAATCCTATTTCGGGTGACTCAGTTAAATCAGTGGGCATTCCTAAAGTCATGGAGGATTTTGGAGTAGCTACAGATTCTTGAGGAGGCGTTCGGTTCCGTCTATCCTGGGCACCTCGACCAAGTACAGTTACCTTAGGAGTAGGATGACCAATGCCAAGATTTTTTATTTGCTTCTCAGGTATAATGGGTATTACACGCCCATTATTATCTTGGCCTAACCCTTGGTTCCGGTTATAGCCCATCAAGAGCATCAGCTTCATACCTCTGTTTCGTTCGTCCATAGGCAATTCAACTGCCGGTATATCATCTCGATAAAGGAGATGAGATAGGTCCCCCTCTAATGTTTCCTGACCAAGATCTCCCGCACTTGTGAAGGTAGGGTTTCGTTCATAGGATCCTTGAGATGTTGAAGCTTCTTGTGATTGTGGTCGTCCTCTTGATCTAGGAGATTGTGGTAGCTCTCCTACTACAAAAGCATTCTTAGGCATTGAATAGTTTCCACAACCATCATCTTGTATTATAACTTTGATATCAGAAAAGGCGGGGATGGCGGGGGTGGAGGGTGTCTCTGTCACAGAAGTGAGAGTGGCGGGATCCACGTAAGGTGTTGATGGGCCTTCATCATTCTTGGGTACTTGCGGGATCTTGTAGTATTTTGCCTCTAGATTTTTGCAGTAGGCAAATGGCTCAGGATCTCCATGGATAGTAACCTCTTGACCTTCATGTGTGAATTTCACACATTGATGAAAGGTTGAAGCTACAGCTTGCATCGCATGTATCCATGGTCGCCCTAGGAGAATGTTGTATGGTAAATCGAGGTCCAAGACCTGACAGTTGGTTTGCATGATGGCGGGTCCAACCTGGACAGGAAGCTGAATGGTGCCTTGGGATACCCTTTCCTGGTCATCGTATGCTCTTATTGTGATGCCTTTTCCTTTATCAATTGAATCCTTTGAAATGTTCAAATTCTTTAGAAGCTTTAAGGAGCAAATATTTAAGCCTGCACCTCCATCCACCAAGACTCTCTTGACTTTCGTTTTATTTACGTACACCTCCAGATGAAGTGCACGGTTGTGAGATGGTTGTGTGGGGAAGTCTTGTTCAGAAAATGTAAGAATGTTAGGTGTGGTGATATTTGCGACCATAGCTTGGAATTGTTCTGCATCTAGATCTGCAGGGACAGTAGATGACGCCAAAGCTTCTTCTAGAATCTTTTTGTGTGCAGATGAGATTTTGAGTAACTCCATGATGGAGATATGTGCAGGGGTTCTTTTCAATTGATCCAAGACATTATAGCCACTAGGGTTAGACCTTGGATTGGATGTGGAATTTCTGCTTGGTTGGGATGGTGCTGCAATG
This sequence comes from Sequoia sempervirens, assembly GCA_007258455.2. NCBI lineage: Eukaryota > Viridiplantae > Streptophyta > Pinopsida > Cupressales > Cupressaceae > Sequoia > Sequoia sempervirens. Next base: position 27,489 of record VDFB02337815.1, read on the forward strand.
GTAACCTTTCCACCTCTTGTGGTGACTCCACAATCGGCTTGGGCCCCTTTGATGGTGATGACTCCACAAAACTCATCTAAACAAGCGACAACACCCTCGTATGTGTGGTTGACATTTTTATAAGCCCCTTTTCCTTTGTCTTGATCTTTGTTTCCTTTGTTGCCATGATTCGGCATCGGATTCGTGTAAATCTTGAGATCTTTGTTTCCTGATGGTGCTTCCACATCTATGATTTTGTCATCTATGAGGTCTTGAATTAGATTTTTGAGCCTCATGCAGTTGTTTGTCGTGTGTCCCTTGAGTTTGTGGAAGTCACAAAGATAATTCTCATTATACCATGGTGGCTTGACCGATGGTTCTTGATAATTATTATGTGTAGGGACCGTTATCAATTTTTCATCTACCAATCTTTTCATGATTGCTTCAGCAGGTTCCCTAAGGAGTGTGTATTTTCGTTTGGGGAAGAACTTGTTTCGCTGTGGTTCTCCTTGATTATCAGTGTTGTTTGTGTTTTGGTTATGGGATGGTTGGACCACAGTATTGACTTGTCGATTGCTTTGATTGGTATTTTGGTGTTGTTGTTGTTGGGATGGTGGATTGTTCTTCCGTGGGGCACTAATGACAACTTTGGCGTCAACAACACCATCATTGGTTACATTACGATTTTTTGCCCATGTTCGTGGTTTGTCATGATAATTGGATGATGAGCGGCCTTCTTGATATGATGAAGTTTCTCCCGGCGTGGCAAGGGCTTGTTCGATATTGAGCGCCCTAGGTATCAATTGGTCGTAAGTGGTGATGTTTTGCATTTTGAGGTGGAAGGCCAAGGGCCCATCAAGATTCGCAATGATAGTTCCCACTTGTTGTTCTTCAGGCATGGACCACTTGCTTTGATTAGCTTTGGATCGCCATCGTTGTAAGAAAGCACCGAATGATTCATTTTTCCCTTGTTTGAGAGATGATAATTCCTGTAAGCTAACCTCCATGGGAGTGTTGAAGGAATAATTATGTATGAAGGCATCCACGATTTCCTGGAATTTTTTGATTCCAGAAAGTCGAGAAAACCAATCAATAGCGTTTCCAGCCAAGCTTCTTGGGAATAATCTCATCAAGTACGTTTCGTCGTGAGCCACCTCCATGCAATGTACTTGAAATTCCCTGATGTGATCTTCAGGGTTACCCGTTCCGCGATATGTGTCAAATTTAGGGATCTCAAACCCTTTTGGGAATGGTTTCATTTCTACGCTCCTATCAAATGGATAAGGGCATAGGTTTTTTTGTGGTTTTGGTGTCTTTCCTGATTGAAGGTCAAGCACTTGTTGTGACAGAAATTTTATTTGTGCGGTGACATCCAATTGTGGATCAGGAGGTGGAATGAAGGTGTTCTGGGGGGGGTGGAGTGGGTGTTTGAATGGGTGGAATGTTTGCTTGTTGTGCCATGTATGCTTTCAACAACGCTTGTTGTTGATCTTGTTGTTGTTGCGCTAATAGAGCTTGTTGTTGTGCTTGATGTTGTTGGTCCAACAATGCTTGTTGTTGGTCAGCTAGGGCTTGTTGGGCTGCTTCTTGTTGCTCTTGGTATTGCTCTAACGCTTTCTGATATGCGAGTTGTTGGGCTGCTTGTTGTTGTGCAAAGTACTGCGCGTGTGCTTGCACTCGTTTGCATCTTGGCATCTTTTGCAAAATTTTGTGTGTTTGAGTAGCCTTTAAGCCAGGGTACCAGGCGGGTTTAGCAATGAAATTACAGTTTGTGCGGCTTTGTAGCTTGTGTGGCTCGTTGTTGTTGTTGCAACAAAGCCCCGCTTGTGCCGCTGACAGTTTGTTCTGCGCATGCCTGGAGCCTGATCTTTGGTCGCGGAAGCCTGAGAAGCGGCGCATTAAGCAGCTCGTCAACTGTTCGACATTGTTGAGCACTGCTGGTGCAATGCCTTTGAACGAAGCATCAGTAATGGCTTACTCTGGTCAATTCCCGGCAGCTGGTGGTGGTGGTGGGATTCCAATTGTGTTGGAAGCTCTGAGATGTGCTTGTTTACGGTGGAGGCTGCTGCATGTAAGGGTAAGGGATGGGGGTAGTGGAAGTTTGAGGGATAGTGGATGTAGTGGTTGGAGTGAATGTGGTGATAGGTGCATTTTGGATGGGTGAAGCGATAGGAATGGTGGGACTAGGTGAAGTGGTAGGAATGGTAGAGATGAGCGAAATAGTGGGTATTTGAGAGACCATATTTTGATTAGCTATCATGTGTTGGTTTGATGTGGATGGTGTGTTTGAAAGATGCGATGTACCCCCTTGGTTGGATGAATTGATTTGGATGGGGTGATTTATGTTAGGGAAAGGTGGAAATTTAGGTAAAGGGGGGATCCCTAAACCAAAATATGGTGTTGACGTGGTGGGAGGTGTGAATGATTTGAAAGGTGGAAAATTGTCTTGTGCAAATGAAGAGACAAATCCGTAGGGTCTCTCTATTTCGGATGAGCTTGCTTGTACCAAAGGTCTAGACACTTGCGTGTCAAGGGAAAATGATGAGGTGGTATGGTAAGGAACCTCAGATGTATCGATAAATCCAAGTGGGTTGTAAAGTGGATTTTGATGCGTGTTGAAGAGGGTATCATCCTCATTGATAGTAGGTTCTATGGTGGTAATGGAAGTGGTTGATTGTGGAAGGGTGTTTTGGTCATTTGGTACAAGAAGCTCATCCTCAATAGTGTTGAGAATTGATGGATTTATTTTAGCCATTGTGCGAAGAAAATTTTGTAGTTTTGGTTGTTTGAGCATCTCAAGAACTTCTTCCTCACTTAGTTCTGTTGGTGTGATGTCTTCCACCAAGACCTCTTTTTGTGGATCGTGTGTAGTGATAGTGAGGTCCGGAAGTGGTGTGTTTTGGATTTCTGGAATGTTTTGGCTTAGATCACTTGTGGTTGATGTTTCTTGATTTAACTCCATGTTCCTCTTGTGTTGTGATCTTGTTTGAACCATAAAAGAGCAAACTAGGATGTGTAAAAGATCAAAGATGTGAAGATGAAAGGTGTAGGATATATGGGTGAGAATGGAAGTTTTGAATTTGTATTGAAAATCTTGATGTGATGCTAGGTACTTTGGGTTTGCTTTGATTGATGTTTGTTTGATGTTTAGACTTTGAATTCTATCTTTTGAATGTTGATGTTTGAGCAAGAGATATCCCCAAGATGTTTGAATGATGATCTAAAAAAGATAACTAATGCTCATAAAGGATAATTTGATCTAGAAGTGAGAATAGGATGTGTCTACTCACAAGCTAACCAAAAGATAATCCAAATTAGTGATGGGAGAAGGATGCATCTATCCACCATTAATTTGAACAAAGTGATAATTCAACTAAGCATGTGCAAAAGGATTCATTCACACACAATTGAGTTGAACAAGTTTGATGTTTGATGTTTGAAGAATTCAAAGTCTCATGTTTGAAAGGTTTTGATGTCTACCAAAGGAGCCTAGCATAGTTGTGTCAAGATTTTCTCAAAATGTTGGTGAGATGTTTATGGTTGATGATGTTTTTGATGGATGAATGTTTGTTTTGATCTTAGAATGACCCTAGTTTAGACTTTTGCTTAACAAGACCAAGGTATTGAAGAACGTGTTATGCCCTAAGCAAGGTATCCAATCCCTTGAAACAATCTTGGATTTTGTGTGTAGTAAAATGAATATAAAGTGGGGTTGTCTCTTGAAGCATGTCTATAGAAATTAGCCAACAACTTTTCTCTAAAATCATATAACCTTTTGAGTCTTTGTTGATGTTGTTTTGGGCTATGTTTCCTTTTCTTGGGTTTTTGTATCTTGATCTTGTGAGAAATCATTGAAAAGACATGTGTGGGGCTCAATTGTTTATCTTTGCTTTTAATGACTTCTTTTTACCAAATACACTTTCTTGATTATGTTTCAAACTAAAGATGTCCTATGTCAAAATTCCTTTTCTTCCCACAAAGTGTTGTGTGGGAGTTCCAAGAAATTGAGGCAAAGGGATTTCCTAGGTTAACCCTAGTTAGAGCAAATGACGATATAAATTCAAGTGATGAGAAACCTCTAAGGACATAATCCCAAGGGAAGGCAACAACACTTAAATTTGTCAAAAGGTATTTGCTCTATCAAAAGGGGTTTGAAATTTGCATGATCATGTTTAAGTGTTTGTTTGCAAAATGTTTTCGAATACCCACTGTGTTTTCAAACAAAGAATAACTACAAGCCCTATGGATGTGATAGACAATGTTTGTTGAGTCCCCACTTGGACAAGTCCAGCCCACGCCTACTTTTAGCGGATGGTTAGATGCTTGACCCCATCGGCTCCTCTCCACGGCACTCACTTATACGGGGCAGCCAAGCATCAACACCCATGAAACTCCCATGGCATGCTTTCCATCTCTACTAAAAGCCGTAAAAATGGGGCTGCTTCAGTAATCCACCGCTTTGCACCAACAAACAGATTAAGGATTTTGGCAAATTCTAACACATAGGTTCTAGTAAGGACTTTCCGTTCGTAGGAGATTGACCCAACGGCAAGAGTCCCCTTTCGGATCCATCTTGTCGGAGCCAACCGCGTGATTATGGCGTTTAACCAAAATCCTCATTTATATCCCGGCTGGAAATACTCTTGGCTTTAGAGTGTTACCGGTTGAGTCGTCGCTTGGGTGAGTACTTTTTCCCCAAGGCAGGCCCTCTAAGATAAACAAAAGCGAGCAAAGACACAATCCGTAACTCGATCGATCTTTGATGGCACAAAGAATGAGAATGTACGCGAAAATGCCCCTACTCACACTCGCACAAGATTGTTCAATTTTTAAGCCCCAAAATGAAGTGTTTCAAAGCAATAAAATGTGTTTTGAGTGTTTCTCTTGCACCCTAGATCGCACGAAGCGCAAGGGGAGAGGATACGCACTCAAAAGACAAAATAACACAATCAAGCACTTGTTCGTTTTAGCTTCAAAGCAATGATGACTTCATTTTAAGCACCAAAATCAAATGTGAAGTTTGCCTTGTTCAATTTTAAACCAAAACGAAATCTAGTAAGTGTGTTCTAAGGTTCGTTTTAGCCCCAATTGAAAACTAATGTTCTAAAAACGAAAAGGAAAACAATTTCGTGTAGTGTTGATTAAACACTTAAAGTGTTAAAGAACACATTGTGTTTTCAAAAAAACATTTCCCTCCTTTCGTGAAGTAGTATTTATCAAAAAATCAAAGTGTTAAAAAACACATTGTGTTTTCAAACAAGAATCCTCCTCCTCTTTTGCAAACAAACTACACTTCTAGCGCCATAATGTAGGCATCTTTTTCAAAATCTGCAAACAAACTACACTTCAAGCATGGGTTAGTGTTATGCAAACTCTACTAAAATGCCTCTATGAAATACCTTAGAAATGCTTCCAAATGCAGCAAATGATATTAAAAAGACCAAAGCATTATGAAAACAAAACCAAATTACCTATTCCATAGTTGGATTGGTGTCACATGTGCTAGTGACCCTTTCCCAATCCTTGACCAAAGCTCAAATTGTGCAAATGCAAATGGAGATGGTGGAATGATAATGAACAAGATAAAATCTCAAATGAAGAGAGTAACCTTGCATGAAATAGATTGTGAAGATTGTGAAGCCCTTTGCTTGAGGATGATGCACCTATTTAAAGATTTTCAAAATGTTGAATGTTGAAGAGGGACCAATGTGGGATCAAAATCAAGCCAATGATAGAAGGACACTTGTCATCATGTGATTGATGGATGTATGTGCAAGATTTGGGAAGAGTGCCCAAGAGGGGGAACTTTTGAATTCAAATTTTGCAATAAATGCTGAGAGGGGGACAAGGAAAAACAGCAATAAATGCCCTGTTTGACTTGTCATTGTTGAGAGAAAATGATGTTTTAATAAATCAATAAAATTGATTTATTGTGCAAGTGGCTAGGTCTAGATAATGCAAGTGGGGTGGATGTGACATGCATTAGATTAGGATTAGATGATGATTATGTTGATTAATGCTGATTAGATGATATGACATTTTGGACCTTGGAAAATGATTTAAGATTTTATTTAAATAAAGTCCTGATTTATTTGATGAATGGAATATGATTATGCATGATGTAAATTTGACATGTCTACACACACAAACAAGGGTTTTAGGTATCAAAGACCTAAATTTGCCTATGAAATAATCACAAAAATAAAGATAGGATTGTACCATGTTAAACATGATCATTTTCGCAACTCTATCATGGACTCTTAACTTCTTAAACATCATTCATCTCTATTCTCTAATCTAATTTTTAGTCTCACTTTTATGTTTTTCGATCCATGCATAATTGCATGCAACTCATGGCCCTACACGTTGACTCAACATAAGCTTACCCCATATTGTAGTTTTCCCTTATGTGTAAAACATGATGCCAAGATGCTTTACACATGGACGAGACTTTGGTAGAATGGCTTCATGCAAATCTACACAAGTGCCGATTTTAGTAGCTCTACACAAGATACTTTTGCATGCACTCTTTAGTCACGCCATACAACTTTTAGAGTTTGCACTTCTTCATAAAAACATTGTCAACCTATGCAACCATCCACATTGTGCATGACCTAGAAATGGGCAACACATATATTTTTTATCAATGTATTTTCTTTAATCCACCTGTACCTAACATTTGGTAATACATACTCCACATGTTTAAGCTAAATAATTGACACTATATATAATTGACATTTAGTAAACCTTGACCACGTGGAAAGTGCATGATACACACATAACACTTGTTAGAATATTATGGAAGGCTTAGTTGATAGCCGATTATATAAATAAACATCACTGTACATTATTTAAACTAGTTTCTCAACCAATGAGACTTTGTCACATCATTTGGTCTACTTTGGTTGTACTCTAGGGTGATTTTATATTTTAGGTAGATGTTTCTTCCTACTTGATCACAGGACAATAAATTCGTATGAACACTCCTATAATATATTGTAGATTTCAATGAAGGATAATATATTACTCACTGGAGTTGCATGCTTTATCTTCTCACATTCTTCTTCTCTTATAAATCTCACATTAATAAACACCAAATAGATACAAATCTCTACCCATTTGTATTGCTTCACAACCTTATTGTCATGTGCAAGGTATTTTTGATCTCAAACAAAAATCATATTGGTATCAAAGCATAAAGGCTCAATCTTATGCTACCTATTATCATACACATCTATTCAAGTTCAAGGTATTTTGACACTCTTATCTTCCATTACATCATGACATAAAGAAAGAAGATATGAAGTTAATTCTTCACCATCAAGTAGAATTTTAGTTGTCATCTTTAAAAGAAGGAATTAATTATTCACATCTAGAGATAAAATCTCTTTGATGTCAAAAATAACAACCACAATCTACATGTGCTTTACTCATAAAGCTATAATATATTGACTTTGTCCTTAGTGAATTCACTATATATCTAAGGATAGAAACATATACTACCTATAAGAGCTACATTGAAATATCTACATTACATGATGTTTCCCCATGCTCAATTATATATATATATATAGGAAAATATAGGGGAGAAGGTTTTGAAATCTTCCTCTTTTGATTGTGCACACATACAATGATAACAATAAGATCCAAAACTTCACTTGAGCCACTAATGCCATCAAACCAGTCTCAAATTGATCACAACTACATATCCTCTATTACTAACTACAATATCTCTTAATAATCCTTATTGTTATTTACGATAGAGCTACTTCTATCTCTACTAATCAACATACATTAGAAGCAACATTTATACTTTTCTAGCTAGTACATAATTGACATCTTCAACAAATGACCCATAAACCATGACATCCATAATAATCTATCAAAGAACATTAGGCTATTCCCTAGACACATATTGATAGAGGGGTAGAATCTATAGATTTTCATTCAAAATAGGCAATGTCCATGCAAATATTTGAAAACACTTAAGTATCCTTGAGAGATACATCAAACTTGAGATGCACTAGATAATAACCATATTTAAGCACTTCTTCGTAGTGCTCAACTCAATCTTGCATAATACAAATTTAAGATTTTGTACTAATGAGCCACTTCTTTAAATAGAAATGGTAATATGGATTAAGGTATTGACACTATGAATTTCTCTACATTACATCTTCTAGCATGAACAAGTGCCCAATTTCAATTGAGACAAGAAGCACATGAAGCCTCTACAACTTCACTTTGATGATCAAGCTCGTAACTCAACTAAACTAGACATGTCATGTCAGACAATAACCACATTTTAATTCTTCTCAATAGTTCTCAACATAATCTTACACAACATAAATTTAACATTCTACACTAGTGAGCCACTTCTTTAAATAACAACGATAATTTGGATCATAAGTATTGACACTATGCATTGCTTTGCATTCAATCTTTTATATACAAATAAATTTCTCTTGGTAAAGACACATGGGTTCAATAAATCCCTTTCCTTTTAGAGCTAAAGTATAGGGGCAAGCTCCCTTTTGTAGCTACAAGCCTACAAAGTTAGAATCATGTTCAAATTGTCACTAATCAACAAACTCTAGATCTTCACTGGTTCTTGAATAGAAGTTTGACTACTTTAAATATTTACTACTTCTTAGGCTTTGTGAAATCTTTTTATCTTCACATTTTCAAGTCATTAGCGAACTTGTGCATTAGTAAGTCGCTATATAAGTAATGGTGTAGTTAGTTCTGATTCTATGTTTGCACATCTAGGTCTTCCTAATGCAATGATGATGTTGCTCTATAGGAAAAGTCAAAGTGATCTAGACACATCTGCATAGAAATTTAACATGATTGGTGGTTTTTAGATCAACATCAATTAAGTTCTCTATTGCACACTAGATGTAATGGTGGTCATTGCTTTATAAGAAATGGAAAATGATTTATGCGAAATTTATGTATCACACTCCTACACACTGGCTCAACATAAGTTTGTCCCATGTCACAATCTTCCCTTGTATGTATAGCACAATGTCATAATGATTTATGTATAAATGAGATTTTGGTAGAATGGCTTCATGCACATCTATACAAGCATTGATTCCCATAACTTTGTGTAACTCTATGCAAGCTAGTTGTGCACGAATTCTTTAGTCATGTGACATCTTGTTTAGAATTCTACACTTCTACACAACAATATTGCTAACTCTTACAACCTTTCTGCATTGTGAATGGCATATGCTTGGAATTTGCATCAATATCATACATGCACAACCTTTGGTGACATTTACTACTCCACATATTCATGCCAAACAATTGGCATAACTTTGGCCACATGGAAGCACAACATACATGCATGACACTTGCTAGCATATTATTGAAGGCTTAGTTGACAACATATTACATATAAATACACATCATTGGACATTTTGTAAACTAGTATACCAACTAGTGAGCTTTGGTCGCATCATTCAACCTAGTTTGGTTGTACTCTAGGGTGCAAAAAAAAAAGGTAGACGTTTCTTCCTACTTGATTACATGAACATGCATTCTCACCAATACTCTTGTAACCTATTATACATTCACACAATATTAATGAATGATAACATATCCTCAAAATAGTAACATGCTTTATTTTCTCATGGCTTGCTTTTTATTATAAAGCTTTTGAATTAACAAGCACCAAATTAACATAAATATCTCCATTTGTATTGCTCAATAACCTTGTTGCCACTTGCAAGGTTGTCCTATGATTTAAAACATAATACAAAAATCACAATAAAATTGCACCATTGAACATGACCGCCACTACAATTTTGTCTTAGACTCTTAGCTTCTCAAACATTAGTCATCTCTAATCTAATATTTAATCCTAGTTTTTGTTCTATAGTCCTCTTTTATAACACCATACTAATCATAATTCACATTTGAAGCATATGCAATACTAACCATCTTATTTTCATTTCAATAAATGCTTAATTTCAATGTAAGTTAAATTGATTGATGAACAAGACTTAACTCCCTTATATCTACTATTTCCTCAAATATATAGAATTCAAGTTTATTTTGAAAAACTTTGGTTCCATTTCTAGATTTGGATAAACCTTTGTCATGAAATTGTGGTCGATGTAGATATATTAACTAGATTTTGTTTTAGATTGACATTGTAAAACAAAATATTCTTTCACTGATGTTCAAACTTGTAAAAATATGATTAACTAGATTCAACTTTGCTTAATTTGATGGACTTTTTCTCCCAACTTATTAGGACCTAAACAGAACAACTTCTAATTTAAATACATAATCTCACCATAGACTCTTTCTCCTAACTTATTAGGACCCAAACAAAACTACTAATTTAAATATATACTCTCACCCTCTTCTAATCCACTTAAAATAATATTTATTTAGAAAAAAAGAAAGGTGTTAATGAATTGTAATTCGCATGAACTTTGGAATTATTAAACAGTAAAAGAAGTCCTTTCCAAAGAGCATCACGACAACAAACCTTTTAACTAAAATAATCAAAGGAGGCTAAATCAAAGGTCAATGAACCAAAAATATGTGGCACTGGGAATAAGAATATAAAAAAAAAGTGGAAAAGAAAGAAAAATGAAAAAAACAATGAAGAAAACAGATATTTTAATTGATACGCGTCCTTTTTTTACGGCATCTTCGTCCCAGCGTCGCCGGCAAGCCCGACGTTGACGGGTTCAGGCGGCAAAATGACCGGCCGGCATGCCGTCGGAAGTTCAAAAAACACCAAGAATGAAAAGGGCAAAATTCTTACCTTAGTTCGAAGGAGGCGGCGATAAAAATGAATGTAAGAGAATGATTTCATCAAAAGGGGCGGCGAATGCTTCAAAGGGAGGACGAATGCTATGATGGTGACGATGTCGTTTCCTGGAAGCTGCTTAACCCAGCTTATCACTACTTCTGATCACCTAACTCGTGGGAATAGAATTTACATACTGTGGACCATTCAAGTACACGGTTTTGGTATTATCAGCTCACACTTGGGCACCTGTTCCAGGTTTCTTTACACTTGTTGAACAAGGAGAAAATTTGCGCGTAAAGGTTTAACGCGAGTTTCAAGAAGCATATTTCTGTTCAATTACGTCTGCGTAGTTTTCCGGTTAGTGGATTTGCTCCAGGGCCTTCTTTATGCCGTCTGCGACCGAATTTCTGAAAATATTCTGCTTGACTTTATTTTCTTGATCGGTAAGATTTTTTTGTTTTGATTTTTTTAGGATTAAAGGCTCTAAAATGATTGTACAGAAAATGTTCCGACGAGTAATCGGTAGGCTTTTTGTGGATGAAAGGATATTAGATGGGGGTGATGTTCTTGTTGAAATTCTATCTGGTTTTGGACAAGTTTCATGTGGATTGATGGTTTGAATCGGAGCTTTCATGGTGAGAAATTGTATGAGGTCAAAACTTTTTTAACTTAGTTTTTTTGGCTCTTCTGGATTTACTGTCTGAATCAGTGTTTCCATAGTAGAATTTGGAACTCTTAATCAACATCTTGTCGTTGAGAGTAGATTATAGAAGGATGTTTAGATAGTGTAGCTTGATGCCGTTTTGGTCAAATTCTATAGTGATTGTTTCGTGATAGTGAGGATGGATCGCAACGGAGTATTGTGCTTCAATCTGGAATTAAATTAGTTTTTTTGGCTCTTCTGGATTTACTGTCTGAATCAGTGTTTCCATAGTAGAATTTGGAACTCTTAATCAACATCTTGTCGTTGAGAGTAGATTATAGAAGGATGTTTAGATAGTGTAGCTTGATGCCGTTTTGGTCAAATACTATAGTGATTGTTTCGTGATAGTGAGGATGGATCGCAACGGAGTATTGTGCTTCAATCTGGAATTAAATTGCTTATGTCCGCGTAAAATAATACAGGCCTTTTGTAGCTTAAGAGTTTCTTGAATCTTCACCTTTTTTAGGCAATCTTATGCGGTCAAATTATTGCAGTGGCTATCTTTGAAGGAATATTTGGTTTCATGTGTCTTAATATCATGGTTCCATTGCGCCATTAAATTTAAAGATTTCCGAATCTGGGATTTCGCTATATTTTATGCGGCTTTCAAATTTATATCTAAATTTTCGCTTTGGACTGTAGCAATAATTCTGATCATGCCCATGACGCTGCTGCGGTCTGCGGTCGTTTTGCTATATTCTATTATTGACGTGTAGTTAGAGCATGTGAATTTGAATTCATTACTAATTTATGCATTTCTTGGCCAGGGAATGTAATTCTGAGCGTAGCCTTCACATAGATCCTTTGGGCAACACGAATATAGTGGAAGGATATATTGATTTTGTGATTTCATACTAAAGGTCGAACGAAGATTTTGAAGCAGCAAACTTTCATCCTGCTAATTGACTTGTACTGGATTAGATATGGGAGATCTCAGATTTGGGTATTGGGTATATTACAGCAGTTTTTGAGGTTACGCCACTTTATCGCCTGAAACACGTTTAGAGGATACAGAGTGTGAAGAACATCCGGGAAAATAGAAGAGGGCTCCTTGTTCTCACATAAAGGCATCAAACATATCGCAGCATTTCTATAGCAGTGAAGCCAACTAGTTTTGAGGAATCATTAGGGGCAAATTTGCTAAAGAGGCATTTACGGTGTCCAACAGGCAAGGGTGGAGATTATTCAAACGAGAAAATGGAACGTATACGGAGAAGTCTTTTCAAATTTCAACTCTGCCAAGTAGTTTATATGGCGTTGCTATTGCATTTGGCCGTTCAAAAATGTTGGTCTCTTAATTTTGAAGGTATGGTATATATAACAAAGGTGCACTTTTGGGAGACTGTTATTATTTTATTATAGAAAATCAGTACTAGTTCTTCAAACGGGCATCTGGCACAGTTTTGCTGTAATTTATCTATGTTTTTATTAATGGCATGCCTTTCACATGAAGAACTTACTAGAGGATTATGGATGCAGGCCTGGCATTATTGGCATTTCGGGGTCGTGTGGACATGGATCCATACATCGCCTTGTCAAATTGGAATCCTTATGATGAAGATCCCTGCAAGTGGTATGGAGTGCATTGTGCAGATGGGAAAGTTGTCTCCCTGTAAGTTGATATAAAAAACTTTATCATCTGAACACAATTTGTACTGTAGTTATGAATCACAATCCCAAGTACCTAATTACCATCATTCAGAAAGAATATCATTTCATAATTTACACGTAAGATTTTAGGATTCAAGAACTCTCTTCACATGGAGTAGAGTTCGATAATAATTTTTGCCAATGATTTCATTGAGAAATAAGACTAAGGTTTAAAGGCACCTGAGCTTCTTAAAGCCAGAAGCAAACATCTTGTGTGATATATCTTCCATTACATACGCCAGAGTCCATCTCAGAATTCAAAGCAACCATTTTTTTAGGAGCTGAAATAGTTACTCGCAGAAGGGCTAGAATTGTCAAAGAATGCCAAGCTGAAACTCTTGCCCTTTAGTTATTCGCCCATTTGTGTGATTTAATATTGCTTTGATTTTTAAGCAGATTGAGCCATTTCAATGCTTTGTGCCAGAAATATAGAGATCATTTTCATAGGAGCTCAAATCAATTATTTGCATAAGGGTTGTAGAATTATCACAGGATGCTTATTGGAAAGTCTTGTTCTTCAGTTATTCATCAATTTATGTGATTTAAGGATTTTTGTTTTTGATTAGATTTAAGGATTTTTGTTAAAGCAGACTGGGCTATTTCACTGCTTTATAGCAGAATTGTACAGGTTTGGTTGGTACTGTTGTAATCCCTGAATAAATTTTCTTAAGAAAAAAGTGTGACTACGGATGCCAAAGACTAGTAGTCTATTATTACTCTCAGTTTAGTTTTCAGACCTGGGAATGTTTATAAGCTTGGAAATCTCAACTCGAACATGCAGGGCAGTTCCAGGTCCTTTTATTGGGATGTGTTTTGACTTTTTTTTCTTTTGTGAAACCTGGAAGACATCTAATTGAGATTCCTACATTGTCTACCATTTTTTGGCTTTGTAGTTCTGTATTCTCTAAACCAAATAGTGCATGTCAGGATTATGGATCTTACCATGTTTTCTCCTTTTAAGATGAAAGTTCATAGAAGAACTGCGATGGTTCAGCTTTACATTACTGATGATTTGGTATATGTACAAGTCTTGAATACATTTGTTTTCAGTACTTCCCCTTTGAAAACTGTGGTGTCTGAAAAATAACCTTGATCAAAAACCTGCTCAAAAGATTCAATATAGTCTTGAAGCAGCACACGGAAAGATAATTTGACTTTTGTGATAGTCTAATATAGGCTTCCAGAACAGATTTCAAACCACAAGTATAAAAATAAATGTAAAATATGTGATGAAAAGGTTTGGAATCATATTCCATTCACCTTTAGTGGTTTCAATTACCATTGCAATGCACCAGTTGACAATAAATTACATTCCTATTTGGAGTCCACTCGGGCAAGTATTCTTAATTTGATAATAAGGATATGAGCCATGGTCAAAAACACTAAGTTATATTGGGTCAGCAATAAGCAGACCTTGCTCTATTTGAAAATAGATCCATATATGTACACACACAACATATACATATGTACATATGCATACATACATACATACATACATAAATTCACATGCTATCTTGTCCTCAACTCTAAATGTGGCAAGCTGGGAAGTGGAAGCATCCAAGTCAGTATGGCTTACAATTATTCAGCAAAAATTCAATGACTAGGAAAGTTAATGTGTACTTATAGTGGGAAATTGCATGTTTGTAGTGCCGTAAAAGTAAGTAGTATGCTCATAGAGAATTACATCATCAGCCGAATTTCAAACTATTTAAGTATACCATTTGACTGTTATCTGGCTCAAACTAAGTTATACCCTCTGTTTATGTTACATGACTTGCTAAATTTCTTACTTCTGAGTAAAATAAAAGTGTTTTACTTGAAGCACATGTAGTATAACTCCTCTCGCACACAAGGTCATGATATTTGTACTGTTTAACCACATAAATAACATTAGTAAGAAGTCATTTTAAAAATCACATAAATCATTAAATTTTCGTGTAACTTTATTTTGAAGTTGGCACAGAGGAGACTGGCCATTTGGTCATCATGCACACTTTGTGAAACCTATGTTTTACAGGATTTTTCATTCTAGTAGTAAGACTTTCTTGTCACAACTGACAACTCATAGGTGCTTTTGGAGATTGCTTGTCTTGGTGCATATAGAAATGGTACCAGGTAGACAATTCCATTAACAAAAGATACACATTGAATAATGTTTTTGTTTACAGTTATGGATTCCCGAGATTGCTCAAGGAAGTTGTCTTTGAAAAAGAAAATTAGATTCATTATTAATTCCAACTCATTTGCAATAGCTGATGAAATTACTAGATTTCAAATATCATTCAAGTCCAAACTTGTTCTTCAATAGATGCATGAAGTATTGTTTATGATAGTGCAAATGAAAACCTTATCACAAGGCTCATTGATTATTTTTGTACATGAGAGTCATGTATTATTCTCTATGGTTGCAGCGAGTTGGCAGAGCTCTCTCTTCAAGGAATTTTGGCTCCTGAGCTTGGGCAGCTCATCCATCTTCAAAAGCTGTAAGCACATGAGAAACTGTGATTGAATTTTTATCTGCTTCCTAGAGTAATGATTTTTTCATCTTCAAGCTTTTGGATTGCTTAAAAAATAGGCAAATTTGTACAATTGTTCATGCTTCAGGGTATCTTTCATGATTTCTTTCCTTTGGCAAAACTTGATCATTGAAATGATTGCCTTTTTTTCGAATTGTATTATCAGTTTGGAAATTCATTGGCTTATGTCCAAGTATATTTTGTTCTCCCGATGTCTTTGACACACATGCATGCACAGGTGTGTGTGTGTGTGCACCACACATTTGATAAAAGAGACAAATTAATGTTGATAAAATGTAATAAAACTGCTTTTTGTCCTTTGAGAGCAAGAGGTTAGGCAAGGACCAAAAGGCAACATAAATATATTAGCTGTGATGAAATGCTACAAAACTGTTTTTTGTCCTATAAGAGCAAGAGGATAGTCAAGAACCAAAAGGCAACATTAGACATACATATGTGAGAAAAGAGAAATATGTTAACTGTAATGAAGTGTTAGAAAACTGCATTTTGTCCTAAGGACCAAAAGGTGACATAAATATATTGTGATGAAATGCTACAAAACTTTTTCTCCTACAAGAGCAAGAGGGTAGCCAAGAACCAAAAGGCAACATTAGATACACACATTTGATAAAGAGTGATACATTAACCATAATGAATGTTACAAAACTGTATTTTTCCCTTTAAAAGCAAGAGGGTAGCCACAGACCAAAAGGAAGCATTAGAACATTCCTAAAAAGCATACAAGCTGGAAGGAAAGATTCAAAGAGAGTGGTTGTTCTTAGCTTTTATAGTTTGACCTCACTTTGATCATTAAAGCTTCTGATGAATGGTGCAAGCCAGAAACAGCAAGTAGTACTGTAGCATATTCAGTGATTATATCTTAAGGCTAAAATGTATTTCATTGAATGAATTTGATTCTCATGCATTCTAAGGCATAATAACTATGCTAATATAGACAATTATGTATATGTATTGTTGATGACAGAATGGGCAAAAGTGAAAATGAGATATAATATTTAAACTTGATATTGAATAAAAAATTTTAATCTCTCAAACTCCAAAGCAAGCAAAAAAATATTTACTGATTCAGTTAATAGATTTAACCAATAAATAATAGGTGTTTCATCTTGTAAAAGGATCAAATATAGGCATAATAAAACAAAACTGTACATATGGCATAATAAAACAAAATTGCACATATAGCATAATAAAACAAAGTTGCACATATGCCATAATAATGCCAAATCAGACATGGAAAAATTAAAAGAAAAGGGTCACCAAACGAAGAAGAAAAATAAAAAATGTTAAATATTGAAGGTGAGTTTGCTGTGGAAGATAAAAACCAAACAAGACTTTGGGGTAGCCACACCTAGAAAAGGATAGAGGTGCAATTCAAGTCACTGCCCACTAAGCTGCTCAACAATTATTAAGAACAATATAAATTGTCTGTTGTTTCTCTGAAGTAACAGACATCAGTGCATACGTATATAGTGAAGTCTAATTTGAATGGCAACAGTGCATCTGTGGTTTCAAGAGCCTATTTGTTGCAGAGCATGAAGCTTGGGAGGCCAAATGAGAAAGGAGGGGCTATACTGGTTCAACTCTTTTTATTCCATGTATTCTATGCAGTTAAAAGAGGGATTTTACTAACAAGTTTTGCCTGAATTGAGCTAGTAAAACTCACTACTGGCCACTTGGTTTGAGACCCCATGAGTCTGATTGAGACTCGTAGGGTCCCAATACCATGCTTAAAAATCATTTGCTTCAGTACTATACGTGGGCACTGAAGTCTAATGCATCTTATCGGATTATTCATGCACCCCTTGAAACACAACTGGAAGCATGCTATTGCAAATAGTACAGACTACAGAGCTACCTAAGATTCACATCCAATTCCATGCTGGTTATGCTGGTACCTGAGCTAAAATTTTTGTCATCAGCAATCACACTTAATATATCATCGACAAATATATGAGAACAGATTAAATCAAATATAAAAATGGGTACAATCTTAAATTATTTTAAATAAACAAGGTGGAGTTATTGATGTTGAATTATATCATTGACAAATATATGAGAACAGATTAAAACAGATATAAAAATGGGTACAATCTTAAATTATTTTAAGTAAACAAGGCAGAGTTATTGATGTTCAATAAAACAAGTACAGGCCAAATATACAGCTGGATTATGATGTTGAATAAAACAAGTACAGGCCATGGATACAGCTGGACTATGCCATCCTATCCTCTCATCAAACCCTTACATAGTTCAAAATCACAAAGTCTGGAATTATTATTTGCTTTTCTAATGGTTTTTTTTTTGTATTAGAGATCGTATACAAAGCAGGTACAATACCTCTTTATTATATTGAGGGCCTTTAAGTTTTCTGATATTTTTAGAAATACCTCTTTATTATATTGAGGGCCTTTAAGTTTTATGTAATCATTACATTTTTATAAAATTCATGCCCATGGTGCCAAAGTATAATAAGTTGCCGTGCACACACAGAAAAATGATCAGTGTCCTGATTTGCATTGAAGGAACATTCAATTTTAATATCTTTCAATTTTACATTTAAAATATTCAAAATGTAACAGACAAAAGGACTTATCCGCAAAAAAACACAAATGAGAGGAGTTGCCTGGTTCACAAACTGCAGAACGAAAACATGAAGAAGAATCTGATATCTTTGAAAGCTTAAAACATGTGTTTAGAACTTAGGTATTCAAAAAAAATTGCTGTTGATATTAAACATTAAATGTCAAGGTAAAAGGCAGGATGTGTGTTACAGAATCTGCACACCAGAATAGAGCCGAATCTGGGACCCAAAACTTATTTTCCCTCTGAATATTCAGCCTCCTTTAATAGATTAACTAATAACTAACAAACCTGTAATTTGTATATGGTCACAAATAGGTTGCAAAATACCACAATGTCTAGCTGAAAGGTACAAAGAAGATGTAAACAATGCAAAGTGACACCACCCTTCACAAAATGTATGTATTCCCTTTGAAAACCACCAGTGTTGTCCAACACTTGCTGTTAAAAGATATTCAAAGACAAAACGGTGTTGCTGGTTATCATTAGCAGAGCATTGAGCAGCGCCACACGGGGCACCAATGAACAGAGACAGAAATAAACAATGAAATGCCTTCAGAAGCTCGAATCCATTCTTTTCATATCCAATACCTGCATATAATTGAAAATAAAATGGTTAGAAATAGAATTTCAGACATTTGTACAAATTAGAGGAGATTAAGTTCACGGAGGCCTTGGTTGTTCATTGAGCAGCATGGAGATGACAAGATGGTCTGACACGTTCCTCAAAATCATGAATGCATGCCCAATGGCAAGGCAGCATGTTTGTTTCACCTCCATATACTTCATTTCTTAGAGTGGATTGTAAATGGAGAGGAGATACCTGAATGTTGATTGCCAAGTTAACATGCAGCAGAGCTACAGCTGGGCTGTGATTAATGTTAATACGTATCATGCTTTTTATCTGATTTATATTGAGGGAGTTTCTGGCAGTATCATATTATATTGAGGGGCTTTATGCCATGGTCAAATGGTTCTGGAGTTGATGAATCTTGTGGAGGAACTACCCCATATGACATGCCTATCAGCAAGTTATTTTTCAAGCAAAGGTTGATATCTAACAGCAAACACTAGTATAAATAGTTTCCACCATATTCTGAATAGGAATCCTTTTGCATTGTGTAATGGTGACTAGTTTAGATATTTATTGACTATTTTATTTAATTATTAATTCAACTCTACTCTTCATAATAAACTTAAAAGGGTATAATGTTATTTAACATGGTTTTGCTTATGAATATTGTCTTTAGTATTTTCATTCAATAGTAGGCTAACAGAGATTAGATTTTAAAAAATTAGTCGAATTCTGCATGGAACTGTTTTGCAATTATGGAAGAGTTAAATGTATAGTTGAAAATTAAATTTCTTTTGTAGTAGAGGAGAAACTCACCAAATTTATGTTCTATATACAATGATTGATTATCTTATGCTCCCATGCTTATCACCACATTAACATTGTGTTTTTTTTTCATGAGGCAGTCTACTATTCCATAACAATTTTTATGGGACCATTCCAAAAGAGCTTGGAGAATTAGAAAAGCTGGAGGAGTTAGATTTAGGTCACAATTGTTTGTTTGGGGAGATTCCACCTGATATTGGAAATATATCAACCCTCAGAAGCCTGTAAGTTGGTAGCTTGCATCAATTGTGAGATAATTTTGGAAGTAGATATTGGTACATGATCCCACAGCATTTTGAATTGTGGGTTTTGCTATTGTAATTGCAGTATTCTGAGTAACAATGATCTTGAAGGCAACATTCCTCCCGAGCTTGGCAATCTCAATTCACTTTGTGAGTTACATCTAGAGAGAAACCAATTGTCTGGTGTTATACCAGGATTTGACCAAAGAATCCGAAAACTTGGCAAAAGGTATGAGATTCTCATAGGGTGTGCAATCCCTTTCTTGAACGTTTATGCTTTCATGAAGTAGTTCTTGTATGCAGTAAGCATTCTGTGATACATTTGCCTATGCCATTAATGAGCTTGGACTTGTCTGAATGGTCAAGCTTTTATCTATTCTTGACATGCTGATTCATATATCTAATGGAAATATAGCTAGATGTAGAGTATTTCCATTAAGTGGTTGATAGAATATTTGCATTAACATGGCTTGTAGTGCAGATTTGTGCTTTTGTAAATTTCAAATTTATGTGTACCATGAAGTGTATTCCCTTTTTAAAAACCATTGCTGTACATAAGGATGAGGGGATGATCTTGAGTCAACCACAGGGTCCCCTGATCAATAGTCTTTCCTCTCTTAATTGGTTAATTAGTTTCTAAGTTTATTAATACCCTTTAATTAATTGGATATCTTCTTAACTGTTCAGACTTTACATTGTTTGCTGGTGGCTTTCCATTTGAACCTTTCCAATGTACATGCCATAAAACCTTAATTTAAGATCACAGAGTAGGCAACTCAATGTTAATGGTATTAGGGGTATTATCTGTTGCATTATGGGTGATCTTTATAAGGATTTCACAGTTGCACTCTTCTGCATCATACAATTTATTCTTCTGATAATGACTCATATGTTCAAATCCAAAACATCATGAATTACCATTTCTTCCAAACACAGTTCTCCCTACAAATTCTGTTTATTAACATTTTTGTAACTTTAACGTGAATGAATGTAAATTACTAAATACTATGCTTCCTTAATGCATTGCACTATTTGATGGGATTTTGAACCCCAGCTCGTATAGGCTAGTAGCAGTTTTTTTTTCAGATGTTAAATTATGTTGTGCTTTGAAAAATCTAGGAAATTAGATTTTAGAAGACTACAAATGCTCAGGTTTTCACTGAAATTGCTCTCGTTGTTATGTATTTAATTTTTAATATTTTGTACAACTACATACTGAATGTACATTTTTGTGGTGCAAAAGCTTTAACAGTTTGCAAGAATGTGCTCCTCTAAAACTTTGCTTCAGAGTTTGTGTTTTAACTTTTTATCTTAGTTGATTTTTATCTGTTTATGTCATTGTGGTTAACCTTCACCCTTGCAAACTGCATATTTTGCACTCTTTAGAACTGAGAATGCCCAAATAACTCTAATTGGTAGTAAGGATCTGGGAATGAAGAAATGAAATTTATGTTTGTCTCATGAAGAACAGTGTTGTGAGTGCAATCAGTTGAGTATCAGTATGATTCAGTTAAATGATGTTTTATGATTTTGTAGCATCAGTCTATGTGACCTGAAGCACCTAAAGATAGTTGATTTTTCATTTAACTACATTGGAGGAGAAGTTCCTGCTTGCCTAGATCACTTAGGCTGGTGAGCATTCAAAGCTTTTTGTCAGTCTTACTGGCTTGATAGTAAACATAAATTTGTTTTTTATATGAATTTATTTATGGAATAATTTCCTATGCCAGTACTGTTCTTACATAATTTTTTTATTTTCAGCTCAAGTTTCAAATGGAATTGCTTCTATAATCAAACATCAGAGCAGCGCCTTCAGCAAGAATGTGGTATGCACAGTGGTTTCCTATAATAGTATTCTGTGGTTTCTGCTTGCCTTTGGTTTGCATCATCCCAATTTTGGGTCTTGTTAATTTTCAAGGGAAACATAATTGCTTATATGGAAATGTTTGCAAATGGTAGGTAGTATGGTCAAAAGCAAAAGTACTTGAATGTTTTGTGTGGAAACAATTAGTTAATCAAGCAGGTTGAAGTGGAGTCAAACTTAAACTATTTTGCAAGGGCAAGGTGAAAACCTAATGCACCAATGAACTGGGATCATCGGCCTCCATTAAAACAACAAAAAGTAGAATGCTATTCAATTGATCCAGAATCTCATATAAATTTCTTTCTCAAATTGAAAATCCTATTTACATTGTAGCTTTTTTAGTTAAGTTTCTTTCTTGAATTGAAAATCTTGTTTGCATTTTTAGCTCACTTGGTATAAATTATTATACCTAGTTGTAGCTAATACATAAAAAATGTATGAAACATATTATTTGGTTTATTTATATTGCTTCCATGAAAATGTGTGCAAAGGAAATGTAGTATGCCCTAGAGCAATAGTTTAGGAATGTTTTGATCATGTTTAAATTGTTGAATGACTGGCAGCAACTGGAATTTAACCAAACCAGCTAGGAAAGGGCCAGCTAAATATCTAAAACACCAATGAACTTAAATGGTCCGTCTTCTTGATAAAGTCAACACAAATGAGTCCAGCAAGTTATCATTTTCATTGTTCATAAAGTTCATTTAATTGGTAGGGAGGATGGTCTATTCTTAGCTAAGTATCTTTTTTGATTTTGAAAATCCTCTTTGTATTGTAGCTTTCTTTTAGTTAACTTGGAGATGTTGGAGCCCTGGCAAATAGATGCTCTTGTGGCATATGATATTTTGGGTTTTTTGTTTCTGCTATCCTGTTCAAGGTCACATTCAGATTATTCATGGGGATGACATTGGCTGCATTGGATAGATTTTCATTTACGTGTAGTTCAAAGTTTCTGTTTCTTTCAAAAGGTGTAAGATTTTGCAAGTGAAATGAAAATGGGAAACCTGACAAAGGTATATATTTGAAATAACTAAATAAGTATAAACAGGTTGATATTCACAAGAGTATCTGTGTTAAAATATCCTCTTTTGTGTATCTGATTAACATGTCATAAAACGATTGACTTCGAAGTTGAGGGAACTAATCAAATGTGTTGACATTTACATAAAGTTATTTTACTCCCATGATAATTAATACAAGCTTGACCATCCATGTTTAACAGATGCCAGTTTTGAACTTTACAACATGACATATCTTGTGTGTTTTGGCCCCCCTTCCATGTGCTTATGTGCATGCATGGTGGATGTCAACAAGCACATGCATGTATAGATAAATAAAATTTATAATATATTGCAATACATTAATAATATGATGATCTAGTATACTCAGGTCTAGGGGGTGAAATGCTTAAAAGTATTTACCAAACCCTTTAGGTGAGGTATGGAGTATGTGGATATCTTCAAACCTATTATGGATGGGTGACATTTGATATTCTTTGGCTTTTACCCTGTTAGGATTTGGGCTTAATAATACTCAGCTTTAACCTAGTGTAGAATTGAAAATTGCATACATTGCAATTTTACTCTATGTTGTGCACTCATTTGAGCATGCATTCCCATAGACATCTTTTAGGACTGAGTTATTGTAGATTATTCCCTATCCTCTTTTCATGGCATATTAGTGAATCCATTTCCTGTATACTTCTCTATTTTCACAAAGCATATTACATACCTGAAGAAAATATCTATAAGATAATATTACATTGAAGCACCTACCATCTTTCACATTCTGCACCTTAGGAAATTCACACACTCCCAAACTCTCCATTTTGAATTTGAAATACACCATACCAGGGGATTGACTGAGGTAGTTCCCCATGTAGAACTAACCATTTTTCTTGTCCCAATAAAATTCTGTCATTAATATCTCCTTATTGGAGGATACAATTTGAAGTCTACAACCACCACAAGCATTAGAAGGCAGAGGTGCAAATTCCATCAAATTTTAAAATTGTAGGAGCAAAGAACACTATCACCTGTTGTGGATTGATAGTGTGATTCAGGTGGTTGGTAGCGCGGTCCATATGGTTGGAACTGTGACATCTCAGTACTTAAGTTACCTGTTTTAGTTCAGATGCTACTGGGGATTCAGAGTTCAGTACTGTGAATTTTAAGTTGGGAGCATTCCTTAGTCTAGTTTCAAGAATCTTCTTCCAGAGCATTCCAGTTTCTTCAACATTCTGCCTTCATCAATCATTGAATCGGGGACATACTCTTACTTTATTCACTTTACTTATGCAATAGTAGTTTCTTTTCGAAGCTTAGTTTAGAGTTTATTATTGTTATTTATATTGATAAATGCAATAAATTGGAATGAACACAGATGTTTAGGCAAATACACAATATGTAGGTAAAACACCTTTTCTTTTCTAATGGTAGCAAAATTTATCCTACACCAAGTCCCTATATCGGACCAACCCACAACAATAATAGGATTGCCGGATCACAAACAGACCCAATTATATTAAGATTGACTGCCTTTAACATTGAACTAGTCCCTCATGCTGTGGAAGCAAAGTTTAATCTATTTGCAACATCAAAAGCAACCTTCTTTACTATGAAGACAAAGCATCTCCTGGCGGGATTGATATCATTTTTATATTTTAGAAGTAATATTTCTTTGTGGTATTAAAACTAATCCTTTTATGCTGTGATGGTGAAGTATCATCTATTTGTTGGTTTGAAATGGACCAGTACTTAAATTTGAATGGTGTACCATATTTTAATAAGAAGAATTTTTAGCTTTTGCCCTTCATGGTTGACAACTTTAAATTTAAATGATAATTTGCCTTTCAACCACAAAAAATAAATTTTAACATAAATCTTAATTGGGATACATTAGTGCTTGTGGTTAAAATCAAAGTTCAATTTTGATCTGCTCGATGTAGCAAGGCTTTGCAGCTCAGTGTTTCTTGATATTTTTTTGAATATTAGAAAAATGTAATCACAATAGGATATTTTATGAACCACCTTATCTACAAGTTTGTGATAAATATAAATTAATTAAAAAAGGAAAATCAATCAAACAAAATCATGAGAGTTTGTATGGGGGAAAGTAGTTTAGCTATATGACACTAAAAAATTTGGAAACTTATCAAAGCACACATCCACCTGTATCATCAATATTAAAAGGCGATGAGAAGGAGCAAAAATTTCAAATCTTCCTTGAGTGAAAGAACATTGATGGAGGTGTGGACACAGATGATCTAGACAATGAAGATTTTGTGTGAGTTCTGATATTGGTAAGGCGCAAGCACCCTTCCTTCAAAACACTATCAATCATATTTGTACCTAATTTGTTCCAATATTTTGGAGGACAACCCCTAGTGCAAGCAAGCAAGGAGTTCTTAGCTTTTAAACTTCACCAAAGACACCCATTTTAAAAAAAATGCCCATTGCTTTTAAATCAAACCTGAAATTTTTATATCATTGAATTTTTTCCAGTTTTTTACTCGGGGAGGGAGATAGAACCCACTATCACACATTACAATCATTAGCTGTTACCATTTTTCACTGCTGGCTTGATTTCACTGCAATCAAGTGCTATCTCAATCTTGCCACAATCCAGGCATGAGGGGTTTGCCTCTGGGGTTCAAACTTGGGTTTTTTCTTGCACTGGGTGAATGTGTTACTGCTGCACTCCAGGTCCAAGGCAATGAAAATAACTAATACTACCAGCCATTCATGGTGGACAGGAAATACTTAAATCTGAATTTTTCTGGAAGTGTATTTTAAATGTTTGCATTTTATAATAAACTGGGAGACATTTGAAGGACATTGACATTATCACATTGACAATTTCAAATTAAATCCTGGAAACTAATCCTCCTATACTGTGCAAGCAAGGTATCAGCTCTTTGTAGGATTGAATCTACCCTCATAATGTGGAAGCAATTGGGAAATTCATCTAGAAGTTTATTAATGTCATACAGTTGCATAGGTCAATGCAGTTTGAATTTACATGTACACAACCTATATTTAGAAATTTCAACTCATATTTTTTTAATTCAATTAATTTTTATAACTCTGGGTTGTTGGGGTGCACATATCTGACCAAAATTTGGCTGATTTGAGACGCTGGCACATTGTGCTGCGTATGGGTGTGGGTGCAAGTGTGGGCGCAAACCACTCCCAAATCTACACTCCATGTGCATCAGGTGCCTCCTAACGCACTCTAAGCACTGCTGGCATGTTTATCCTGGTTCCCCCTTGCCCCTCCAAAAAAAAGGAAAGACAATGAATCTTTAAAACACATTTTGTTAGAAATCTTTGTGCGACATCTATCTTTGCATTTTCAGTTGATATTGCTGATTTACAAAGGATTTTAAACTACGATCCCCAGAAAATTTTGAAGTGTAGTGCTGCATGTAGAAGGATTTCGTGATACATATTGATGCAGTGATTTATAATATGATATGATTTATCGTGTCTCATGATGATCTGATGTTTCAACTTTCAAATTTCATATCCCAGTTTTAAATTGGTAATATTTCAATGTGCCTATGTTTTGGGGGTCCGTGCTGTGCAACCTTTGCACTCTTGCACCATCTGTATCACCACACTATTGAATCCACATCCCTAAGTTTTGAGAGTTTGTACAGGGTGCTGCTTATCCCCCTTACATGCATACCCAACACACCTTGTTATAAATCTATTTTATAAATTTACAGGGCTTTGGAATTAGACTCCAAAATTGCAGTGATATATCATTCTCTTGTTTTCTATATAATTCTACTTTATCCCAGCCACCATTTTTTTAAAACAAGTCTGATTTCAGCCACAAATACATGCAAAATATAGCAGTTTCTCATTTCTACAAGATCAAATATCTCTTGGAATTGATGTCATATCAAGAAGAGATTATAGTGGGCAGGTCTCTTCACTTATAGATTGATAAATGGTTTCAAAATGGACTGATTTATGGTTTTAACAAATATGATGACAGTTTGCTGTATGATTACAACTCTTTAATAGACCCAATGCGCATTGGGCTCTTGACAGAAGAAAATCTTTGATTTGAACAACAAAGAATAAGTCTCTCATAGGAAGTTAGGATTAGAATAAAGAATGTCTATTCTAGGAACATAGTATGAGAATAAAGCCATGCAAAGGCGGAAGATTAATTTAGGATAAAACAAATTAAGCCATGCAATGGCCAGGAATGCTTTATGAAGATAAAGCAGGGATAAAGTTACTTTCAAAGAAGCTTATATTCAGAATTTCATCTAAAACTAGACTAGGCTGCCCCGTTTACATGCCAAAAATTACTGCAATAAAAGAGTTTTCTTCCTTAAACGAAACTTGTGATCAAGGTACTTGTCTTCACAAGTGGAACTGGCTTATCTGAGAACTTTGGCTTTTCTTTGTACCAAACATGTAATTGATAATTTTGAGTTGTCTTAAATTGCTTAGGTTTTCATTCTTAATTGTTTTACCAAGCGTTCAGCTCATAAACCAATGGAAAGCAAATTCTAATATTTGTTACTGTGGAACTGACTTCTCGGTTGTTCACCTATTAACCATTGTTTATTTCAAAATTTCAACAAAATTACAGTTCATGAATATCCCAAGATGATGATATACAAAATAAATCTCTCTACAATAAGGTCATTCTACTTGTGGATCATATTTCAGTAGCAAATATCTGAAGAATATTTGCTAATATAGACCTATAATCAACTTGCTGCAGGGCTAGAATTCGTATCTTGGACAGATAAATATAATTCCAAAAGCTGGCTATGACATTTTGTTTTTTATTATAGAAAGAACACTGCTGAATTTCTGGATATGGACATCTGTCCTTTGGTCATTTATATGAGTTTGTGGGTTGTCAATTAACTTTGCTATGTTGGATTTCATTTTCTTTCTTAACTTGGCCATCATTTTTTAAAGAAAATAGTCATGTCAGTTTAAACTTTACAGCTATCATTTTGTTTGGTTATCATTATTGATTATTGTCTTTCACAATTTGACCAAAATATAGGCAATCACATATTGTCAGAAAATTCTCTTGAAGCACTTCTTGATGTTGTAGTAGCTTCCATTTAATGACTCTTATCTTGAGCTTCAAATTTTCTCTAAACTTTCCAGAGGATTTTACAATTTGATTGTTTGGCCAATGGTCAGTCGCTGAGCTTGACATAACATTTTTCTGAAAAACACAGGCTTGTGGTATAGACTGGAAAGTTCTTGTGAGATAAAATGCAGTGGGTATGTGTTTATGGGTTCTTGGGTTGCCATGGCTGAAAAGAGTAATAACAACTATTGAGATGAAAAACGGATGCATCAATGTTTCTGCTAAAGTTATATTGCAGCAGACGAAATTATTTAATAAAACAATTCAATGTAACATTTAATATATGCATAGTTTTAAGGACACGTGGTTGTACTTTTTAAATCTTGGCTTCAAAGCTAAGATAGTTCAGTTACAGTTTGAATTCCTAGAAATGAAATGAGGCAGTAGCATTCCCTGAATGTATGATGCAAATGAAATTTTGCTGGAGAAACCCTAAGACATATACTCTATCTTAACCAAATAAAGGTTAATAAACATTCAGGTACTTCCTAATGTAATAATTTTTTGCTTGCTTGGAGGACAATTGTATGAATACATATATAATCATGACAAACACTGAATTAAAGTATTAAGTGAGTGTTGGTTACCTATTCTGCACTTATGCTTATGCTAGAATTATGTCCTACTTATTCAAGAGTAACATGAAGGCCTGGGCAATGGCTGTGTATTTTCTTGAATCCATGAACATATTTGAAAATTAACATGTGGTAGAATATGAAGACTTAGTCAAGACAAGGGTATGATGACCCAAAATTTCGTATGACATTTGGTATTTTGAAATTTCTATCAAGATACTTCCATTTTGGAATTGTTTAACTTTAGATTAGTTTTAGCTTGGAGTAGAAACTGCTGACCTAAGTGGAATGGATGATTTGGTAGAAACTCATTTAATATAGATCTGTTTATGTTACCAATTCCAACATTATTTTATGTAATGTTATTTTAAAATTTTCTCCTAATAAATGCTCTCTCTGAATTAAGCAAGACAATGTTTTAATCTGCTCTACAGGTAATAGAGGACTGCATTCACATCAAAGAGAATGGAGATTAACCATAGAAAGAACTGGAGTGTTGACAGCTTCAGAAAGTAAGCATACCCCACATCGTAAAGCATCAGCATTATCAGCATTGACTATTTCTAGTGGTAGTGGTAATGGACCTGCAGTGGAAGAAGCTACACCACCATCTTTTTCTCCATCTCCATCCCCATTGCCATCCCCATCTCCATCCCCATCTCCATCTCCATCCCCAATATCACCATCCTCAACTCCCTTTTCTTCGCCTTCTGAACCTTCAGTTGCACCCTCACAATCACCTTCAATTTTATCTGACATACCAACATCTTCTGATCCTTCACCACGCTCAAGCAGCAAATCAATGACATATATGTATCATATAGGGATTCCTGTGGTGGCATCTCTTATCATAACTTCTCTCATTATAATATGTATTTTTCGCAACCGCAATGTGGCTACAATAAGGCCTTGGAGAACTGGTATAAGCGGTCAGCTGCAGAAAGCATTTGTTACAGGTCAGTTGAAGTTCTTTCGAAGGGTATGATAGTAACTATTAGTCTATTTAGTAAATAGTATATACCTGTGAAAGTCAAAGCTTAGATGTTGGTATTATTGAATCGCTTATATCACCCAAGTATAAAGAATCAAATTGAAAACTTTGCAGCACATATAGAGATGACAAATTCTTATTATTTGGGAAGCAGTTTTGGCAAGCTGAAGATTATGCGCCTATGCCATTCTTGGTTATCATTTGTAAATTTAGAATAACATGATGAAAAAGTTAAAAAATCACGATGAGTGTGACATTCAAAATTTAAGCTATCTTATCTTCAATATATTAATTTTTAAAATAATTTCTTTATGTGCATCATCAAGCTTGTGATTTCTAACAAGTATCCACAACCCAAGATCATCTTCAGTACTGCAGAGGCTTGCATGTTTAGTGATTTGTGCTGTTTGGTCTGAGCCATTTATTGTGGGATTGGTTTTTGGGCGTCAAAAGATTATATGAATTTCCAGGGTAGTGTGCAGCAGTTGGTGTTTGGAGTATTTAGTGGCTTGGGGACTAAGTCCAGTGGTCACATAATGAATATTGATTAGTTTGACTTATGTATCATAGGGTGATAGCTGCAACAAATTTTCCTAATGCATCTTGATGATCTTCTTCTAGGACTACTATTATTAATTTTTGAAGTTTTAGTCTTTGAACATTTAATTTCTTTCCTATTAAATAAGCATCTCAACTCAAGATGGTTTTTCCTCTCATGGATTAATCTGCTGCATTTTGAGTGTTTTGATGATTTTGCATCGGTACCTCTTCCTAAAATAACTTTGAAGTATCTTGGTCATAAATGAGAGCTGTGTGATTGAAATGATATTTTTCGGATTTTCCTGATGAAGCATCATGGTGTTGATTTAAGAGGATTGAGAGACTTAATAACATTCATCTGCTCATCATTGATTGGAAGAAACCCAAGAAAACATCCAAAGTTTTAGATGTCTGTTATGCTTGTTTCCAGAAGAGGCTAGTGCCTGTATTTGTACCTTACGATTAATCTATGACAGCTTTCTTGCAAACAGAATTCAGTCACTCATTTCCCTATCATTGTTCGAGAGGCCTTTCTCCTCAATCAGTTTCACTTAATTAAAAACGTTAGCTAACCTTGATGTAGATTTAATGGACTCTTAAACATGTCATAAAACTTGGAAGTAACTGAAGGGTTGCAGTGTTGCACTGTGTAACTTGACATTAACAAATCTTACTTTTTTCAGTTAAGTCAAAGTTAAGGTAAATTTTAAATGATGGTATGGAATTCTTTCTTCTACAGGTGTTCCTAAACTAAACCGACAAGATTTAGAAGCAGCTTGCGAAGAGTTCAGTAATGTCATTGGTTCCTCACCTGATGGGATGATATTCAAAGGGACTCTTTCAAACGGTGTTGAAATTGCTGTAACATCTACCACAATTTCATCTGCAAAGGACTGGTCATCTCGCTCAGAATTTTATTTCAGGCAAAAGGTACCAACACTTAATGAATTGACAAAATCTCTCTGCCTTGTCTCCTTTTTTCTGCTTATATTTTTATCTTAATGCCATTCACTATCTGAATAAGACTTAAATTTTTTCACTTTTAATAAGGTCACTTGTATAAAGAGCAATATTTTACTCTGCTTAATTCTTTTAAGATGGGTTTCTATTCCTATTTTTATATAAGATGCACTGGTCTAATCCTTTTTCTTATATTTACTGCAGATTGAAATCCTTTCTAAGATTAACCACAAAAACTTTGTTAATCTTATTGGGTTTTGTGAGGAAGAGGAGCCTTTTATAAGAATGATGGTTTTTGAATATGCTCCCAACGGTACCCTGTTTGAACATCTTCATAGTGAGTACTTCTTACTAAAACATCATCGCAATTTGTTCAGTGGTACATTTGTAAAATTTAGTTTGATTCGTATAACTAAATGTGTAGACTATCTGTATGCCCTATTTTAATTCTCTCTATGCATTAGTTCATATGATCTTTGAAGTTCATGCAAACCAAAATTTAAAATTTTATTTTTCGACAGATAAAGAAGCTGAACATTTGGACTGGGCAGCAAGAATGAGAATTATAATGGGTGTAGCATACTGTCTTCAATATATGCATCATGACCTGGATCCCCCTGTTACTCATCCTAGCCTACATTCTAATGCAATCTATTTGACAGATGATTACGCATCCAAGGTATATGAAGTTTGGCAGCATGTTTTGTTAGCTTAAGACTATATGCTTAAATTGTCTCTGTATTTTCAGTGGTGGATATCACAAATCCTCTTTAATGTTTGAGAATGGTTATTTCAGCTTTCAGACCTTGATTTGTGGAAAGAGGCTGCCCTTAAGGGTGATCAAATGAAGTTATCTAGTGAAAGTGAGGGTCTTAATAGCTATGATGATATAGAGCTCTCAGACAGACATTCTCTAGGTGGTGACAGCAATATATTTTGCTTTGGAGTTCTCTTGCTTGAAATTATTTCCGGAAAGCTCCCATTTACCCAAGATCAAGGCCTGCTCGTCAACTGGGTACAATTTTCATTTTTTATATTTAGAAAGTATATTCCTTCAAGAAAAAATTCAAAGTCTTTATTTAATTTTTTCTGAATTCATTCACCTTCTATTTGCAGGCTACTGAATACCTTCAGAACAAGCACATGATGAATGACATGGTAGATCCTTCTTTGACGTCTTTCCAGAACAATGAGTTACAATTAATATGTGAGATTGCACAGTCCTGTATTCACCCAGATCCTCAACAGAGGCCAACGATGAAGGAAATTGTTCCAAAATTGAGAGATGTTCTATCAATCTCACCAAATGCAGCAAGTCCAAAATTATCCCCCCTATGGTGGGCAGAACTTGAGATTCTTTCCCAAGATGGTAGCTAGTATAACTTATAGATCATAACCCCTCTAGTTTGTTAAGCCAAGAGGTGTATGAAGTGTGCATAATAGCTGTAAAGAAGGATTTTGTTGAGCTTTCTAGTTTTCTCATACCGTTTTATGCCTATTTAGTTGTTGTATTGCCTGAGGATTCTTGTTGCAATAAACAAGGTTAGCTTTTATCAAAATTGTCCTTTATAGGCTCATCTTGCCCGTTACTGTACTAATTTCTCCAAGTTCCATTCAATTTACAAGTTGAAAAACCTTACTAAAAGGTTTCCCTGGCTCTGACATCTGTAGTTACTTTCCAATATGCCATATTTGTAATCATTTTTTGGTAATGTGAATGAAGATATTCATATTGGCTCTGTGTGTGTGCTCTTTCAACACATTTCTTATGAGGGCTGGATGCTGGCTCTGGTAAACAATCAACCTTTCTATTAATCAGAAGGGTTCTGCTTTTGTGTACCTTTATACTCAAATTATTTGAAGGTACCTGACATGCAGAGGTTCCATAAGGACACCTGTTAAGCTTTGTATTTAGTATCAATGTTTGAGTTAATTTTTATAAACTAGCATGAGAAGTTGCAAGAAAAGCAGTTTGGAGCTAATGGCTAACTAGTAAGACGTGCATGCATTCGATGCAGTAATCTATGTTACAGATCATTTATCAATCTCTATTATTATGATGCCAGCTGGATGGACACATGGTAGACTATTTTTTTGGCCAAAAAATATAGCATGGTAAGTTAGGAGATGCATAGTTTCCTTAATAGCATCCTGAAAGGAACTCACTGTCTATAAAATGAACTAATTGTGAAAGGCAATATCTAGTACTCTATTCATCGCTTGCTCCATCTTCTTACACAAAGTCCCTTAACTGCCTCAGCTATGTATATTGTGCGATTATTTTTATTGCTGCTAACATTTTGTCATAGTTTGACTTTTTAATCATAGCTCATCTTAGGTATACATTGATCAAAAGGTTCTCTTCTAAATTGTTGCCCCATCTTTTAAATCATCATACAAAATTTTCACTATATTCCAAATGAAAAGTTTCATGAGAATACTACGCAGTTGTCACAAGAGTGATGAGCAAAACTGCCACTACAAGCAAATCCTTACAGGAAATGTTATCAAACATTGATGCCATAAATAAAATGATATTATCATGTAGATTTTTTGCGATGGTTGTTATGTTGTATTAGTATTGCATGGGAAGTAGTAGTTTCATCCAAGAAGTAGATAGCAATTATGGCATGAAAGTTTTAGCCTTACTGTGGTTATAGTTGCTTCTTATTATTGGTGTTAATTTGCTCTCGGTGCTTTATTTAAAATACAAACTCAGACAACTATCCATAAACTATAAGCGATTACGGTAGATGGTGTGCTATGCCTTTTCTGCCGCTTTCCATTGGATGGAGAGTCCAGTATGTCCATGCTGCATCCAAACGAATTTAAGGCTACATGGCACTCTTTTATTGCATCGCATAGATTTTTCGCATCACAGAGTGCAATATATAATCAAATCTTCGCTTGCTGCTGTGCGATGGACTTATTATGTTGTCCCCATTGCTTGCCAACCAATGATACTTCGCCATATGCCCATGTGTGACCTAATCATCAGCTATCCTTTTAATTGGCATGTGTCACACCTTAAAAATCTTTCAAGTGCATACCAAATCCTCGTCATCTTTCCAAGAATGAATCAAATGCTTGCCGGCAGATTTTAGCTTATAATATCAGACATGCTAGGTGGCACGTTGTCATTGCCATCGCCAAGGTCCTTTGTATTGGGAGTGCCCTCTTCTTTTTATCCCACTGCATGATGTAGGATATGTTACAGCGCGTCTTGCTTAAGAGAATTCTTGCAACGCTCTTATTATTTGTCCACGTGGATCTGAAGCTTAGTACACATCATTAGCGATGTATCGTTGCGTGTCTATCTTGTACACTGTCGAATACCAGCAAAGCATTTAAACTGATAATATTCCTAATGCATCACTTGCTTCCTTCACATCGTAGAGTCAAATGAAACAGCAAGAAATGAAGGCAAGTGGGCTTGGTTGAAGAACGAGAAAGTCCAAATTAGTGATCGTTTCTCAAACAAAAAATAAGAATTGTGGGCCCCACAGGACTACCTACATGTTGTAAGTTGGAATTGTAGAGGATATCCATGGAGAAGAGGGTTTGGGGCCCATAGCAAAAGGGAAGGATATTATCATTCTTACAGAAATGCATGAACATGATGGCTGCAAAATTCTAGATTTCGAAGGGTATAAGAAAGTTTCAGTTTGGAACGAAGGAAATGAAACAAGTAAAGGTCATGGAGGGGTTGCAGTGCTAATAGCTGAGAAGTGGCAGGGAATTGTTGAGTTTGTAAAAGAAGATACAAGTAAACAATACATATGGCTGCAAATAACTGAAAATGGAGTAACTTTTAGTCTAGCTGCTTGCTACTTGTCCAAAAAAATTCAAAGTTTTATAAGAAGTGGAATTTAGACAATGAAGATCTGTATGCATCACTAAAAAAAGATCTCTTCTTTTAACATACTTGGAGATGTGGTTTTAATGGGTGACTTTAATGCAAGGACAACCAATAATCAGTCTCTTCAGTTGAGCAATGAAGCAAAAGGGGAGAACAATCCTTTATGGTTGGAGGAAGGTGGTGGTCTCCATTGGGAAAGAACATCTCAAGATGATAATGGCACTGTGAATTCGTTTGGGACTGAATTATGGAGGGGATGGTATTCAATTGGCAGGTTATGTAGTGAAATTACTTCTATACGCTGATGATCTTATTTTAATTTCAAAAACAACTCATGGGTTAAGAGAACATTTGAAAGCTCCAGAACACTTCTGTCAGGAAGTGGGGATGCAAGTGAACACCACCAAAACCAAAATCATGATTTTCTCTTTGAATAGAAAAGAAAAACAACATATCTTTCTTTTTGAAGGTAGTCCGCTTGATATAGTGAAAAAATACAAATATATTGGGATTGACTTTCACCATAAGCTCAATTGGGAGACTTGTAGAGTGAAAAGGATACAGGGAGGTTGGAAAGCCTCTTTCCTGCTGCAAAACAGATGTAGGAAAACAAAACTTTGGGATTGGAAAACCAAGAAAACTCTTTTTGGTTTACTTGTCATGCCAGTTGTACTTTATGGGTGTGAAGTGTGGGGAAGCAATATGTCAAAGTGCAGCTAGAGACAAATAGAAAGAATCCAAAAACACCTAATAACAAGCAATCTCAAAGTTAAGGTCACGATCCCATATGAAATTCTTTTAGTTGAAGCGGGGGCTTTTCCCTTGGAGGCATCGACGATAACTCAGTTGATAAGTTATCTAAAGAAGATTGAAAACATGGACAACCACCAGTGGCCCAAAGCAGTTATGGAGGAGGCGCTAAACCGTAGAAAGAAAACTTGGATGAAGCAAAACAAGTGGTACATCAAATTACAGGAGTGTCCTAGCACCAATAGTGAAATAAAAAATTACGTGAAGGAAAAATTTAGGACTGCCATGTGGTCAAATCAGTTTGGGCAAAAAAAAGCTTACTACATCAAAGAGTTTAACCCGACAAAGGATCATGGTGAATAAACATATTTAGGGGCTGCTATTAAAGGGAAAGCGAGGGTGTTAGTTGCACAGCTGAGGACGAGATCGCATCATCTTAGATGTGAGACTGGTAGATGGAAGTCTCCTAAGGAAACATGGGAAGAAAGAACTTGCATATTCTGCAATAAGGGGGTGGTTGAGACATAACAACACTTTTTGATGGAATGCACAGCTTATGAAGACATCCATAAACAGTATGCAAATAGTTTGTGTATAGACGATATGCAACAATTATTTGAGGAGGATAGGATCAACCATACGGCCAACCTTCTGGTCAAAATCAATAGTAGGAGATCTGATTTAGAAAAGAGCATGAAAGAAAATTAAGTTGTGTCTTGGTACCATAGACTGTTTAGTCTCGTGGAGGTCATTAAAATCTTTCATTTCATTTCATTTCATTTCATTTCATTTCAATGCTTGCCTCGCTTTACAACTACATGCAAATCACTGTGGTAAGATGACCAGTCAAACGTCCATGTGTCAGATTGTGAAGGTGCTCTTAGTTTTGATGTAGGGGCCACTCCATATCTATTTATGCCCAATTGCCTTGCAAGTTGCTATTTTCAAAGATTGGCTAAGTGACATTCCCTTATTACGTTGCTGGCCCTATTTTTATTACGGAGAGCTCTAGGCCCTTAACTTATGGCTTGCCATATGTGACACAGTTGTAGATTTTGTCATAAAAAAAGGGATCAACGACTCTACTTGAATCAAATTTGAGAAGGTTAACAAAAGTTGACGAACATGGCCATTAAATTAGTACATTTTTTGGTTGCGAGGATCAACACTATCTGCACTCATTCAATGAATTCGAAATACCTAATTTATGCTAACGGTTGCTTCAAAAGTCTCATTCGAGCTAATAAAATTCACAACACCGAATTTCAACCAAAAGCAATAATTTTTTCTATAGAGATTGTGAAGCTACGACCATTGTTCGAAGAAGAATTTCAAAATTTACAGAGTGCAAAGTAGATAACAGTTGATCAGGTAAGTTGCATTAGTACCTCCTGTATGTTTCTCTGTTGTCATTACTTTCTGGAAGCTTTAGGGCCTAGGTTTAAATTTGAGGTTTCATATTTCTAAAAGCTTTAGGGCCTTGCTTTGTTTTTGCATTCAACGATTTTTGTGTTACTTTTTCTTGTTCATTAAGAACCTTAGAAAAATCCCTAGTTCGATCCCTTATGCATATAAAATGTCATCTAAGTTATCCAAGAGACCTGCTACTCAAGATTTGACAGACCAATTCCCTGGGATGCTTAAGAAGTATAAGAAAGAAACGAAAAAATGTGTGTCGACAAACCACCTAGAGGACACAACAACATATATTAGGGATGCTGCAATCCTCAGCACTAGGTGGGACTTAGTCGAATGTTTTTTTGACAAATCCTTCAAACCCATCCCCTTAAACAATGTCTAGAGATTTGACTTGGGAAAACTCATGGTGTCCAATTGAACCTGCTCAGATATATATGCAAAATTTTTGACCCAAAAACTAGGGAAATTAGAGACACTGAGAGAATGATCTTGTTCACAATCAACAAAGAATTGATTCGAGTTACATTCAATTTGAACCCAGAGGCCAACAAAAGATTAATCTAGCAGAATCTTCAATTCAATGCCAAAGGATAGACACATCTATAAGGTAAAATGGCTCCCCTACCAAGGCCAAAGGTAAACAAGACTACATACATTTAGAGCCAATCCCAAATAATGAATTGGAACCATTTGAAATTGATAAATTTGAGAGATATTTCAGATCAACTTATCAAGCATTATGTCGGGGAATAGGCACCGATTACAAGAAGCATATTCCAATTGGGATGATGATGCTAGTGGTATATGTGCAAAATTTCCATGTTAACAAATTATCTTGTTATGGTCAATTGATGGCCAAAAACTCGCACAAAGAGATAATTAGTTTAAATAGGGCTGAATCCTCTCACACTTTTAGGTAGTACTTAGTCTTATGCCACATTCTACTACATGTTCTTTTAGGGGAATACGATGCAGCATTGGATGTTTAGTTGACATCAAACTAGGTGTCTAGAGGGCACATCTTGCCTATCTAGATGAGAACAGTCCATATGGACATGCATTGCTCTTCTACAAATTATTGCTTATTTGAATATTTCTTTGTCACTCTTGTCATGACCAGACTTGGATATAAGAGGAATAGGTTAACTAAAAACTTCTTTTTTGATTCTTAAGACCCCTTGATTGGTCCCATATGTTGCATTAAATCATAATCGGGTGGTTGATTGTTTCACGTTGGCTACACTATCATGAAGGTCTATGGTGCTACTATAGCTCCACATAAACTGCCATTATGTGTGCTTGACAAAAAATTCTTTCCTGGAAACAAGTGGCAAATGTATGATGCAGATAAATTCCACTTTAGGCAACATAAGAAAATTGGATTAACCCCGTAAATTGTAGTTCCCAGATTATACCATCATGGGGAAAGAGGGTTATGA
Organism: Sequoia sempervirens; assembly: GCA_007258455.2. Lineage (NCBI taxonomy): Eukaryota > Viridiplantae > Streptophyta > Pinopsida > Cupressales > Cupressaceae > Sequoia > Sequoia sempervirens. The sequence continues at coordinate 65,885 of VDFB02337815.1, forward strand.
ATTGCTAGTTGACATGATTAGGGCCTATGGGTTGAAAACAAATGATAAAAGATAGTTTGACCCTAAGGGTTTCACTAATAATTTGAGGAAGTGTTGGCCCATTTGGATATGAACATCTATATTGAGGAGTTAGAGAGAATTGCTTCAATAAAGCAAAAAAAATGAAAGAAGAGAGAATTGGAGAAAAAAGGAAATATAATGACCCTTGATATAAAGGGAATTCAAAAAATTAAGAACCCAATGGAAAGGATGTGGGCTAGATTAATGAATGTGGTCACCTAAAGGTAATGCCATCAAACCCAAGGGTTCCAACTTTCGTTAAGGAAGAACAATCATCCTAAGCTCTTGAAACACTCATAATGCATGATATCCTTCATAGTGAAGGCCATTGATTGCTTCTAATTCAAATGATAATGTCATGCCCCCCTCATCATCTATCACAAAAACCCATCACAACAGATCCTAAATTATTGAGCTTAATTGGGTCCCTAATTTCCTAAAATTATGCATTTTATAGCCCATTTGTACCACTTTTTGATAAATTGCAAGCATTGAACAAATGCAAGTAATTAATGTTTTGCCCCTTGATACATTGTGTCTTGGAAAATAGGGCTAGGACCCATACGCTTATGGGTGTATGGGTCCCCCTATTATGTTGGGAACCAATTTTGGAGTGGCCATTTTAACATTCAAAATTCAAAATTCAAATATCGGCTATTGGGATTTAATTCTCGAGAAATTAGAGAAATGCTTATAAATACCTAGTCTTTTCATCATTTGAAATCTAACAAGAAAACTATTGGAAAAATTATGATCAAGAGCATTGTCGAGCAAGTCAAGAGCAACATTTCAAAGCATTATTGCAACAATTCAAGATCCTAACATTATGTCAAATTCTATGTGTGTTCATGTTGTCATTGTTTTGTGAAGGCTAACACTTTTGTAGGTCTCCAAAACATTCAAGCAAATCAAGCAAAGTAAGATCAAAACCTTGAGATGATGTGCATGATTTCAATCCTTAAAGGAATCCATTGAAGGGTGGTGAGTTGTAGCACTTTGTGATTTCATCATTCATTCCTTCCTTCCTTTGACTAAGGCAAACCCCTAAATGGTCCAACATTTTCCCTCTTTGAATGTGCATGTTATAGGTTTGAAGAAAGATTGAAGACAAGTTGTTCATTATTGCATTCAAAGCCCTAAATTTTGTCAAGCCATGAAAACTCACCTACAAAATTATCCGACAAAGTTCTAACAACTTTGTAAGTAGAAATCGAAGTTCCAGATCTACCACTAGAGGACCCCAAAAGTTAAGCAGGACACCTTGTCAGGGACTTATATGCCCCTTGGCAACTATGTCCTCTTACAGTGGTTGAATCCAATTTTTTTGGGCAGGTACATAGTCTCCCGCACTTCCCAAATCTGCCTGCAAACTACTATTTCAGTTTGTGCATTGTTGGGATCTTGCATTTTACATATTAGGTCATATAGTTTAATTATGTTAATCATAAAAAAACAATTCCAATCCATTCCCCAAATTGATGGAGATCTAGGTTTGATTGTCTCACCTTCATGGTTGAAATTCAGTCTATACACCTTGTTGATCTCCATCTCAATGAAACCCTAGGAAAAGGCCTTGAGTCCTATTGTTCTAAGCAGTTAGGACTTAGGATAACCTTTTTTTATGTTTCATTTTGGTGAACAAGTGTATAGACCTAAAGAGATAGTGTTTTACCAACCCCCGATGGTTCCTTCAGTTCCTCCCTTAAGGGAAGAAAAGAGATCACTGGTCGAGAAGCCTGCTCCCACCTTGTCACAAATTGAAAATCATGCAAGAAGAAATTAGAATGCTAAAGAGTGTAGGTGAAGGTGTCGTGCTATTGCTCTCCAATTAGAATAAAAGAATAAAACAATGCATGATAATCCCACACCTATGGAAACAACTCAAGAAGAATTACAACTGTCACCAAAACAAGACATGGAACCAAAAAAAAAGTGAAACAAGAAAATTCAACAATTATTGTCATAAAACCTCCCATTGTGATAAACTTGGACGATGTTGATGAAATTGCAAAAAATGATGAGGAGGTGCATAATGAGCTTAATTTTTTATTTTCAAAGCAAATGAATTTAGATGGGGGTAATCATGATGATCCTCCTGATGAGAGTGACCCACCATGTGTTGAGCTCAAAGATGCTCCTAGTACGACACTTGCTATAGTCCCTTTAGCTAGTTGTCCACCTTCCCTATATGATGAGAAAGATTAGGATGTAGACGACCTGCTTTAGGTTGGCTCACATGTGTGAAACTCTATTATGTTTGTTTCATGTGTTCTTTGTGTTTTCTTGCATGTGATGTGATCTCCCATGCTATGCTGCTTGGCGTGTCTTCATGTTTGTGAATTTTCTTTAAATGACCCTTGTTGCTCTATTGGTGCAAGGATCAAAGGAAAGGAACTTGTTGTGACATTCTTTATTTGTATCTTCTTTCTTCTATATGTTGTAAACTTTGTCTTTTATTTTTGTCTTATGTTTTTCTTTTGGGGACGATGCAAGGTGTTGAGACATTTAGGCCTCTTTCATGTTGACCCAAAAGTTTGCTTGTTTTCTCTCTCTATGTGTCATTCCTCCATTGTGTTCGATGTTCCATGAGTATTTGGGGAATGATATAAGTTCGAAGCTCTATTATATCACCATAGAAAAGACATATATTGACCTCAAATCCGTGGATCCCTCCAGTGTTCATTTCTATGTTGTTTGTCGCATTGCATTTGGGGGCAACCCCTTATCATGAGGCAACTTTATTTTGAAACATATTATTGGCATGACATTTATCATTTTTCTACTTTAAAATAATTGCTCACAACATGGTGTTCAACATTTTCTTTAAAGTAGGGGCATACATTGGCATTATTTTGCTTTACTTTGTTCATAAGCGTTGAACTTAGTGATGCATTGGCATTGACATTTTGACTCCACTTTGTTGATGAGAGTTGAACTTAGCGTGGCATTGGCATAACATTTTGATCATTTTGTAGCACCTTATCAAGGTTATCAGGGAGTATAACTCTTAGTATGGTTGTCATGGGTACAAACCTAGTGAAAAACAATCCTCACTAGACCTAGTGTGTTTCTCATTTTTCTACCTTGTCTTGGGGGCTCACGTAGTGAAAAATGGTTCTCACTAGCCCATGTGCCTTCCAATTTGTGATTCACTTAGCAAATATCAGACTTTGCTATGGTGTGAGTCATGAACACCTTTTAACATGGCCATCCAACATAATTTCTTGCTAGTGGAGCCATGTGTTTCATGAGTGATGTGGCATAACATAACTTGCTAGTCCTCGTGTGAGCTAACATTGATTCGATGGATGACGTTTGGTATTTGAGACAATTTAAGACTGAGGTCTCTTTGCTTACCGACTCAAATTTTTAGTACTAACCCTATGTTTTGTTGTGTGTCCTTTTGTGTGTCTTCTTCGTGTTTTTGTCATGTCTACATCATGTTTTTTTTAATTTTTTCGTCATCTTTATGTTCCATCATGTCATGTGTTTTCATTGTGTATGCTTCTATTTTCTAACATGTATGTTTCTATATGTTGTCTTGCTGCATTTTATACATGTGTGTTCCTTCGTGCTTATGTTGTTTTTCCATAAGATCTTGGATCTTGGGGGCTTGTCCACTCCCCCTAGATCCTTAGTCATCCCATCTCTTCAACATTTGGACAATCAAACCCCTCTTGACATATATTTTCTACTTTAGTGTGTCTTAGTGCAAGTTCATACTCTCACTAAAGTGGGGGTTAAATGTATCGTCGTAAATTGTCACCATTGACAATTTCACACTATGTTTTGCTCCCCCTAAATTATTGAGCCTAATTGGATCCCTAATTTCCTAAAATTATGCATTCTATAGTCCATTTGTACCACTTTTTGATAAATTGAAAGTATTGAACAAACACAAGTAATTAATGTTTTTCCCTCGATACATTGTGTCCTAGAAAATAGGGCTAGGACCCATACGCCCATGGATGTATTGGCCCCCCTATTCTGTTGGGGGTCAATTTTTAATATGTCAGAGTGGTCATTTTAACATTCAAATTTCAAATTTCAAATGTTGGCTATATCAATATTTAATTCTCGGGAAGTTAGAGAAATGCTTATAAATACCTAGTCTTTTCATCATTTGAAACCTGACAAGAAAACTATTGGCGAACTTATGATCAAGAACACTATCAAGCAAGTCAAGAGCAACATTTCAAAGCATTATTGCAACAATTCAAGATCCTAAAATTATGCCAAATTTTATGTGTGTTCATGTTGTCATTGTTTTGAAGGCTAACACTTTTTTAGGTCTTGAAAGCATCAAGAAAATCAAGCAAAGCAAGATCAAGACCTTGAGGTGATGTGAATGACTTCAGTCCTTCAAGGAAGCCATTGAAGGGTAGTGAGGTGCAACACTTTGTGATATCATCATTCCTTCCTTTCAATTATCCATTTATCATTGACATTTTCCATTGTGGAAGTGGAAACACTTACACAGGGTTTGATTGAAGCAAGCCCCTAAATGACCCAAAATTTCCTCTCTTTGAATATGCAGGTTATAGGTTTGAAGAGGATTGAAGAAATATTGAAGACAAGTTGTTCATTGTTGCACTCAAAACCCTAAATCTTGTCAAGCTACAAAAACTCACCTATAGAATTATCCGACAATGTTTCAACAACTTTGCAAGCAAAAACGAAAGTCTCAAATTTGTCACTAGAGGACCCCAAAAGTTGAGCAGAACGCCTTGTCAGGGACTTATACGCCCCTTCGCAAATATGTCTTCCTACAGTGGCTGAATCCAATTTTTTTGGGCAAGTACATAGCCTCCTACACTTCTTAGATCTGCCAGCAAACTATTGTTTTAGTCTATGCAATGTTGGGATCTTGCATTTTACATATTAGGTCATATAGTTTAATTAGGTTAATCATAACAAATCAATTCCAATCCATTCCCATCCCCAAATTGATGGAGATTTAGGTATGATTTTCTCACCTTCATGGTTGAAAGTCAATCTATACACATGTTGATCTCCATCTCAATGAAACCCTAGGAAAAGGCCTTGAATCCTATTTTTCTAAGCATTTAGGACTTAGGATAACCTTTTTCTATGTTTTAGGAAGCAACAACCAAAAGGACTCTTCAAAGGTAGCAAAAATTTCAAAGGATCAACATAATTAATAAGGGAGATATTATGCAACGATTCACCAAAAATTAAATAATAAATAATTAAGAGAGTTGAGGCATAGACAAAAAATAAATTAAGTAGGAACAAAAATACATACCCTTTGGAAAGGAGATGTCTACTCCAAAGGTTGCATCATTTCATGAAGACATCAGGATATATATAAGGGAGGACAATTCTTGTGTAAAGGGCAACAATTGGGATGAATTAAGCAGATCAAAAATAAAGGAATAAGGATTGGAAATTAAAAGAGATATATTGGATTAAATATTATTGGCAAGAATATATTTAGAAATGAGATCAGATAATGTATAACTAGCAATCACACTTTGGTGTGCAGTGGGTATGCCGAAGAGGTGTGAATGGTGAATTACGAAAAATGTTGGTCTATTTTGTTGCATACTTTTGTGCAAGATCAATCGGTACTAAGCATTATCCTAATCAAATCATTTTTTGACATCAAAATATTGATAGATAGAAGTCAAGAAGTGTATCTCTAATCTATTTCATATCCATCTTAAGGAAATCTGTTTGTTGGTCATCTTTCTAATCTAGGGGTTAATGTCTTTGGTGGGGAGGGTCTTAAAGTATTTATGGGTCCATGTTTTCTAAGGCATGAAATCCATGCTAAAGGATTATAAAGTGGGGTTAGGAAAAATGGAGGGCATATGAACGCAAATGTCCTTCCCTTGTTATTTCAGATTTCCATTTTGGGGTTTGCTCAATTTTGTTTGCTGTGCTTCAAACCCGCTCTTTGGCCATGACACCTTGGCATGCTTTGGTTTGATTTCATTTGAGTCATGGTTGGGTTTGACTACATTCTCAACTCCAGAGTTCTGCTTTTATTCATATTTCATTAAACTTAACTCTTGCTTTAGTTTCTCTTATTGTGAGGTGTTTGGATTGGTTGTTTGCATGTTTGCATTTTTGAAATTTGCTGTCCGTAGTATGGCTTCTAATCTATCACATTGTGTGCTCTTTATGTTCTTTATGTTATTTTTAATGGACTGGTAAGGGTTTAAATCTAGGACCTTCTATTTATGTTTTAGGATGTTCTACCATTGAAAAAAGTAATTTTATTTTGTATGAACTAGTTAGGATTTGAACAAAGGACCTCAATGTATATACTAGAGTCCACTAAGCTATTAGCTACGTTTCAAATAGATTTTTTGATATACTTCTTATGATGATTTGGGTGTCTCATTTTCTCCAACAGATAACACTATCCCGTCTTTGAACATTATGCATGAAATACTCATGAAAACAACCTTGAGTAAACAAGTTAATTGATAATAGTTGAGACCTCCTTACTGAATCTTAAGGGACTAAGGAAAGCTAAGTGGATTAGGTACAAAGAATGCAGGTGCTAAAGAGTTGAGAGTTTCAAGTTGATGATCATTGATGGCAAGTTGATCATCTCAGCTATAGAGAGTGTGAATGGGAGATGTCTCAATGAGCAGGCGAACAATATCTGGTTAGTTTGATAACAAAAATTTCCAATAGCAAATGCAACACTCATCACTAGCTTCATCTATGCCAGAAGATTAGTAGGAAATGTATAGAACACAAAAAATGTTTGACAAAATGCTATAACGATGTTGGCTACTGCATTGTAATGTGACTAACGACTTATATTGACTTCAAATATAATCACTGGTACTAAGAGACCCAGGTGATTTTTAAGCAAACATAATTGAAAATTCAAACTTAGCAAGTTTTTCTAGCATCTTGCAACTGCATGCTAAACTGGATGCATTGGATCAAGGATTGTGCTAGTAGTTTGTTTAGTTTGACAGTAAATTCTTTTGTGTATCCAGAGCACACTATGTAGGCTTTATTGATATTTTCTTGGGTGGCATATTTTAGATTCACTACCTATCTACAATTTGCTTGAATATTTTTGCCTACTTAGCACAAGAAATAGTTATTCTGCTACTCTGACTTCATTGATCTATGTTTCCGTTCATAGAAAATGCTATTAAACAACTTCACATCACTTTTTCTTAATTGACAAAAGCTGTAAGTAACCATGCACCAAAAAAACCATAACTGAGTGGCCCAAACAGAAATGGAATTTCCAAGATGTTAAAAGCAACACAGTAATAGATCAAACAAACAGTTACATACATAAAACACCAATGCATCTGCGAGTAGCTAACAAGACAATAAATTTTTTGAATAGGAAGGAAATTACAGATCCTCTTGGAGCTGATTTAGAAGCTTCCCAAAAGAGGAAAAAAAAAAAAAAGATTTGAATGTGGGATGTAATCAATGTGTGATACAAACATAGAGTAAAACCTTGTAAACCATTGATCAACACATAAACAGAGCGAGTTCAATCTCCCCTGTTTGTATCCCCTATTTTTTTCTTTACACAAATGGGTAATGTAGGGGGCATTTTGATTCCTTGGGCTTAGCAATGGGGCAAGATGAGTTGAATACAAAGAACTCATCTTACAAATTTGCATAAAAAGCACAACCTACTAATTGGATTCTAATTTTGCTCAAAAAGGAAAAATCAAAATAGTGAATATGAAACTACACACTGAATTTTGGGAACTTCCCACATCATTCTTGGCCTTCACATGTAACACCACATTGATACCTAGAAAGCTTTTGGTGGGTTTTTTTAACACTTCAAGCAAAGTAGCCTTTTTCTAGCTGCATAGAAAGTTTATTTGGTTGACCATGAAGAACATTACGGTCTTAGGAAACTCACACCCTAAAATCCATATATTCAATGTCGACGACTTCAAATAATGCAAATCTTTAGATGATGGAGGGGTGGAAACTTTTATCGCCTCATAGGCACCCCAAAAGCTTTGCCTATGCTCTTTCTAGTGGCCGTACAAAATTTGCACTTTTAGTGAAGATTTCTATGTCTAGTTTGTAGCCGTTCCAGATGATTTTGAGGGTTGTGAGCCCCCATTTGCAGCTTCCACCATTTCTACACAACTTCAAACCTTGATGCAAAATACAATATGAATCTAGGGTTTTCCAATTTAAAAGAAAGTATTTAGGAAACTATATAAACCTAGGGTTTTCAGAGTTTAATATGGAAGGTTTCTATGTTTATTTTGTAGCCACTGCTAGAAGATTTTGAGGGTTGTGAGCCCCCATTTGTAGCTTCTACATAACTTCAAACCCTGAAGCACAATACTATATGAATCTAGGGTTTGTAAATTTAAAAGAAAGTAATTAGAAAACTATATAAACCTAGGGTTTTCAGAGGAAAAAGAAAAAAAGAAAACAAAGAATGCAAATACCTTAAAGAAGCTTTCAAAATTTGAAATCAAAAGCAAATCCATCGCTTGCATATGATGTTCTGAAAAAGGAGTTGGGTTTTTAAGCTGCAAGCAGATGACACGGTTGAAGCATTTCACAGACTTGACTAATGGCTCTCAAGTTGTTGCTTTAATCTATTCACAATAAAGGGAAGTAAAATTGAAAATATCAGGGTTGGAGGTTGGTGAGATTTTTTTAGCCTTCTAAACGGAAATATTAAATGTATGGGAGTTTTTCAGGCATGAGGCGAGGAATGCATGGGAGTTTTTCTCATTCTCAGGCATGAGATGAAGCATCAACGATTTCTATCCATTCAATCATCTTGCAAGGGATCTCCTTGCTTTTTCATCGTCAATAGGAAAAATGAGCTCGTGAAGCTCAAATAGAGAGACGCCTTCAACGTAAATATCTACATTTGAAAAAGTAGCAACCATTAGATTTAATAAGTGATTGGTATGCATCATGATGGAGCATAATGTTTTTTATATATATAGTCTCTTATGTATCTTTAATCTAGTTACTAATGGGAAATTTTAATCTATTTAAGGCTCTTATAATTATTGATTTAATCTATTTATTTCCCTATAAACAATCAGGCATGGATTAACAAGGAAACATGATAGGGAGAGATAATATATTGGTTCCACAATGTAATTAGGCCACCCCTTGTTGGATGGATGGGAGTTCTTGCCACTTGTGGGCCAAGGGGCGTTATACCACACTCTTGGGCTTAATTGCAATGAACAGTCTTCAGGTGCTCTATCATTCTTTCCTCTCCAATCCATGCTATGGTTGGTTATTGAAAATGAAACTATAGATTAGATCCAATTAGGTGATGTTATTTATCTTAATTGTTCATTTACTCTTAAGCTCAATAACCTTTATATGATTTAATTTTAGAATACTATTTGTAAAACAAATCATATTGTTGGAATTTTTACTTTGGGAAAAATTAGGCAATACCCCAATTACGAGACACCACAAGGGCCAAGCCATCACATTTATTACTGATGTTTCGCCTATAGTTTATTAAGCTAAATGAATGAGTATGATGAACAAATCTTGCATGATCTATCTCTTATGGATCGTCTTGCCTCCTCAAAGTTCCAACAAGATTTGTAAATCATTACCTCATCCATTCATAATATAATGCTAGTCCCTGAGAATGATCTTGCCATGGGAAATGTGAGGAAAAGGGCTTTGAGGAATTTTTTTCCAGATCATGACTTTTCAAGATTGAGGAGTTCAAATTTATTCCTAAAATTAGGGTCCAAGCCCAAATTGAGAAGGATGAGCAAGAGGATACATCAATCACACCCCTAAGGAACAAATTGATGCTCAGAGAGTCATGAAGGAGCTTGATGTTCAAGTTGACAAAATCATTTCAAAATAGGGTAGGTAGTGTTAGAATTGTGAAAAACACGAGCCATAGGATCAAATGAACAAAGAAACCTTCCATGTAAGAGATCTGCAAACAAACAATTGCAATATTCCTCAACAAGAAAAATCTACAAAAGAACCTCAAGAATCTTCAAGGAAAACAAGAGTCCTCAAAGGTTGAGAGTTCAAGAGAACAGAAGAGTGAAAATCTCACAGTGATAATACAATAATGGTTGAGTGCTATATAGGAGCAACCCTAAATGGTAAAGGGATTAGATCATGACAAGTGTCAACATCACATGTGATGAGACAAAATAATCCAATAATAGCTCACTTTAGTTAACATAGAAAAGCACTTAGTTAACTAAATAAAGAACTCCCAAGTTTAGCTTAAGTGCATGAGAATAAATTATACTAATAATCAATTAAATATTAATTAATTATTAGCTAATGCACGATTACTCTAAAATGTAGTTGGTTATGAATAATGGCCGTCTTGTTATTGGGGTGAGAGATTACTTTTTTTCATTGCACTTGACATGATTAGAAGAGACAATGGAGTAGAAGATGTTTTTGATAATGTATAGTAGGTCAAGAAATTTTACTTTGGCTCTAAGTTTCACTCAAATTTTGAAACCCTAGCTATACAAGCCATTTACCTTGAGTACAATAAGCCCCATATTTTACCAAAATTCACAAGAACTCAGTGGACAAATTATTGTGAGGAGAGTGGGAGATACTTATGCTCTTTATGCAACATCTAATGTTGTCAATACAACAATGTTTAGCAAGGCTACAACCAATCAATTGTAGTCAGATTATAATAAATTATAGAAAGAGTATGCTAAACTTATGATTGAGTTCAATAAGGAGAATGCCACCCTTGAGAGAATCAAAAATCAAATTAAAGGAAAATCTTCTATAAAAATTGAGAATCTCCTAGAGTGTTGCATGGTGAGGATGCCTTACTCAAGGAAATTAATGAGTTGAAGGAACAATTGCAAGCATCTAGAAAAGTATAAGTACTTACACCTAGTGCCATATTTGGCACAAAACAATTTAAAAATGACATCTTTAGTGAAAGAGTGAAGAACTTGGAAAAAATAATAGATGATATGTGGAAGTGCTATATCAATATTCAAAATTCCTTGACCATGTGCATAATAAGTGATTTTCTTGGACATAGGTGCATAATAAGTGACTTCCTAGGGTTTTGATAATATTTTTTTTTATAGTAATGCTAGGTATGATCCTACAAGCCCCATAGGAGTCACATCCACCTATGAGGCTAGACAACTTTTGTATGATGTCTCTAATTTTATGCATTGAGTTGGAAATGCCCTTAAAAAAATAAAATATGCTTCTAATGCATTGTTGAATCAAGAATTACCTCCTCTACAAGACATTGATAGTAAAATAAAATCCCCCAAGTGTTGGAAAGACGAGTTACATACAATTGTGTTAGGTTCTGTAAAACCCTTATTGGAAGAAGAAAGGTTTAATCCCATCTTATGCAATGCACAATTAGACAAGGTACTCAAGTTAGAGATTGAGTCAAATAGCTTCATTAAAGATACAAATATCACACTAGATAGCAAGTATATGTCAAACATAAATAATTTGAAAGAAATTTTAGAGACTAATTAATTGATAGAAAAGTATGGATATTGGGAAGACATATAATTAAGTTTTTTGAATTCTTATTCTTTCATATCCATATGGTTCCTTTTGAAGGTTGAGCCATTGCATTCATATTTGTTTGTTGGAACAATAAGGTGTGAACATTGTTTGATTTAGTAACAAGATATAAGGTTGATTGATAAGAGCACATAAAATGGAAAGCTTATGCTATAAAGCTATCAAGTTAGTAATTTACAAAAAAAAAATGTTTTGTGCATGATTCTCAAATATATGTTTCAATAAATGATAGTTTGGTGAAGGTAAGAAAACAAGGATTTGTTGAATAGACGGTTGTTCTTGCAACAAAAGATCAACCTTTTAATGCCTAATACAATCACCATAGTTAATGAATCCATAGGAGGTGGTTAAGCCATGTCATGAACCCGAGCACTGTGTTGCAGAACACAAGGAGACCAAGGGCGCACACCTTGCAACAACCCCCTGCACAAGTGAGGGGTTCAAACTCGTGACCTAGGCTCTGACACCAATTGTTCCACAGACGGTTTTCGTTGCACCAAAAGATCAACCTGTTAATGCTCGATACAATCGCCAAAGTTAATGAATCCATAGGAGGCGATTAAGCCATGTCACAAACTCGAGCGCTGTGTTGTACAACACAAGGAGACCAAGGGCACACACCTTGCAACATGACCATTTATGAACAATGAAATATTATTAATCAAGAGAGTACTATATAACAAAAAGATGAGACAACTCAAAGTACTAATTATCAAAAGAATTTAGTAGTTTATAAAATGTTCATTATGTTGATAATAAAAAAACCAAGTTATTTAAAGAATGATTTCCTCATGCAACACAATGTCTCCTTGGATGGTATTCTTAGGAAAGTTGCTAACATAAAGGAAATGGAAGGGTATTAGAATTATTATGTTTCTTTTTTTGTTAGGAAATATGTCTCAACCTTGCTCCTCATTTTAATTATATAATAATTGTAGTTTTTGGACTATGAAATATAATAACTTAATTTTGGGCCACAAACTTCATTTTTGAGATTTTTTTATTGATTTTTTTAGCATTATTGTTGTATAGATATTTTTGAGCTCTATAATTAAAAAAACACAATAGGCTCTTAGATAAAAAGTTATAGATTTCGAAAGTTGGGCATCCCGCACTAGAAACATATAGGAGATATAAAAGAGTTGTAAGAGGGAGTTACACTTGATGACCAACTTATGTTGTATCATTGAATCAGTAATTTCAATTTGAATCTGACCATCCTCCATAAAATATATAGAGCTTCCATCTAAATCTTTGCAGTCAAAACCATCCTGTAGGTCAGATGTGTCACCTGCTTCCTTAGCACACAACTCATTCAACACCCTAGGGTTTGGATTTGTAGGAGAGGAAGAAACAACAACCACAGGAACACCTATGCTCTTAGCCCTACAATCCCTCCACACACTCAAAGGGGAAACAACAAGAATCCCAATAGGAGGAGGGGAAACATCATCTCCTCAACAACAGAAGGGAGAAGAAAACCTTCCTTGAGACCCTTAAATAAAACATTTTTAAGGGGATACTCCACAGATCTCTCTGCCACACTCTTCTGAGCCTTCAACCATGCCTCTAGAAGGATATCAAGAAGAAACTCATCCTCCTCAACAAACCATTCAATATCCCAGGCATTAACAAGAGGAGGACCATCAACAAGATCTTCATTATCAAAGGAAAGAATATCTTCCTCATCCCATTCTTGTTTGCACAAATCAACTTCCAAGGAGATAGGGGCATCTTTAGCAAATTTAGAAAATGCACTGTCACCAACAAAAACCTCCACAATACAAGAGCCACCTCTGTTCGCTACTAAAGGGAAAACAAGGGAGCCCACCTTCAAATCCACCCCACCCAACACTATGGACTGACCATCAATAGGGTCCTCAACAAGAAATGTCCTACCATCGTTAGAGAAGGATGAACAACCAAGACAACCACCATTGCACAAACACACAAAATCTACAACCCCCATTGTTGAAATCTCCACAACAACTAGTGAAGGAGCCTGCACAACAAACACATCTTTGTCTGGATCTTCACCTCCCTCGTCCCCCTCTTTAGAGGATTTCAAAAATCCTCCCCTACTCCTCTTCCCGTCCGTCTCCCACTTCCCATTCATCATGTTGATTCTTGAATTTTACATTGCTTATATTTGTGATTCACATTTTTATCATCCATATTTTGGCATGTTTGATGGGACCAACATACCTATTCAATATTTGTTTTTGAAGGTTTTGCTAACCCTTATTTTCTTGCTTTTGGCTCTTTTTTGTAAAAAAAATTTGGAGCTAACTTTTATAGGTTGAGGGAAAGACCCTAGGGTTTCAAAGATTTTATCCTATCTTTTAGATGACTACAAATTTTTCTACACAATTTTTACTAGAGGTTGTGAATGATCTCAAGATGCTTCAATAAAAAATTAGGTTTAGATCATCACTATTTGGTGAGTTATTGACATTTTAGGGCTTTTCATAAATTTAATTTTTAGATCACAAATAAGATAAGTTTTCAAAAATAATTATATTTTTTTGGAAATCTCTCAAAAATTAAATAGGGGTTTGTTATTTGTATTTTACTTTTTAAGATCAAAATAATGATAAAATTATCAAATAAGGAAAAACCCTAATTTTTAAAGATTTTATCATATCTTTTAAACAGTTTGGAAATTTTCAATGATTATTTATTAAAGGTTAAGGATCATCTTAGGAGGATACGACAAACAAATTAGACTCAAATTATAGATATTTGGTGAGTTATTGTCATTTTATGGTTTTTCATAAATTTGGTTTTAAGGTTGCAAATCAATGATTTTTTTAGAAAACTTATATTTTGGAAAATATCTCAAAAATTGAATAGGGGTATGTTCTTTGTATTTTCATTTGAGTTAAAAATAGTGACAAAAAATTAGATCTCTTTCAATTAGGGTTTCACCATAAATTCGCTTTGTAGGGCACAAACTAAATAATTTTTTAGATATTTTTACATTTTTGGAAATATCTCTAAATTTTAGTAGGGGTTTATTCTTTTCATTTTTAATTTTGGGATTGAAAGTACTGTAAAATAAGAATCTATGTTGATTAGGTGAAAATAAAAAATAAAAATTGCAACCTTGTGATGATCATATCTTTTTCTAAGCATTTATTTGCTGCATTATAAAATTATTTGTTGATATTTGCAAGAGTTTTATAATCATTTCTAACATTATAAGGGATCCATTGGTGCTATAATTGTTTTCCTTAGACTATTTTGTTTTGTATGTTTTCACACATTTGAAATTGGGTCTAAAAATTTACCTTCACCTTTGAATTTGGAACCTAAAATAAACTTATTTATCTTAATCCTCAAGATCTACTTATGTATGCTCTCCTCTTGCACCTTAGAGTGATCTTGAGGATCATAAATAAATGATCTTGCTTTTCTTTTCTAGGCTTGTGGGTAAAAGTAAAAACCGTGTCACAATTTTATAAAGGAAATAACCAACACTGATCCAACTTTTAAACTTGAATCACTAAAAAGTGGTATATATGTTTTGAATTTTGAAATGATGTAAACTAGTAGAATGTGCATTTTTTATTATATTTACGTTTGTATTTTTTTTGAAAAAATTAAAAAATATTTTCAAATAGTTTTTAATAAATTGACACTATAATCTAGTTGATAAAATGCTGAAAAATGAAGTTACATGAGATGCCAATCTTTTTATAGTACATTTTATTTTTTTCTTTCAAATTTTTTGTGTACTTATAACTTGAAAATTTAGTGCATGGGTATAATTTTTTTCCAATTTTGATAACTATATATATAAATAAATATTAAAATGTGTGCATATTAAAACAGAGTTGTTTCCATTCAACGCAAACTTTCATATTATATATTTATCTAAAACATAAAAAAATTATACCATCTTGATATATATTTCTTTTATTTAGCACACATCATATTTTTTTCAATTTTAAAAATAATTTTTAGTATTTTTCCTTGGCATGGTATTCAACCTAATATTTTGTGCTGATAACTTACTTTTAGTAAAAATAAATAATAATTAAATTATATATATATGTAGTTAGGGTAAAAATTTAGGGAAAATGCATAAACAAATTAAAATGAAACCCTAAAAATGCACAATGAAGTACAAGACAACATGAAAATCAAAATAATAAACACAAACACAAACCGATCTCCATATTATGCTTGATTTATCTCCATTGCTCTTCTCCACCTCGCATGAGAATGCAAGATTTTGAAGGTTTGATTGTTGATTGCTCAATTTCGCAGCATGGCAATAAGATGTAGATGATAGAAGAAAAATAAATAGATGGAAGATGAGAAGATTGTAGGAAATTTTGGTAGAGTGTGGATACTAGAAGAAGATGCCTCCAAATGAGAAGATGAGAGCCCAATTTATTGGATTTCAAATGAGAATATGAGTTGGAAGGGAAACTTGCATTTAAAAGTGAGTGAGGAAAATGGAGTTAAGTAAAAAATAAAATGGAAGCTTTCATTTACACTCAAATCATTCCATTCGAAACTCAAATGAGCGTCATAGAAGACTATAACAAAAACTATGACAAATTAGAGGGAAAATGGGAAAGGGAGAAATGAGGTGGAATTAATAATTCAAAATTATTAATTCCACTCATTTTCTAATTATCCAATTTATAAAATAATAAATTGTGAGAAGAAAGGAATAAATAAATATTCATTTATTTATTCAAAAAAGGGGGACATGTTAGTGAAAGGGGATTGAATAATTATTTAATTATTCATCCTAGGGAAGAATGAACAAAATGATTCAAAACTACAACCCTAATGTTGAATTAGGTCCCAACAGTGATTTATAAAGACAATTAATTGGAGAACATGACAAAATTAATGACAATTGACCAAAGTTGATTGAAATTGAGTGAAAATGATAAGGAGATCAAAAAGATCTAGGATTTGATAAGAATAAGAAATTGGTAATGACAAGAGATGAAAATGATGATTAAAATTGATTGATAAAGAGGTTGATAATTAATGACTAATAAATTATCAACAAAGGTTGATTTAGGACAGATTGATCAAATAATAAAATTATCGATCATGATGATTCAAGACCAAATGTGATTGAACAAGTTTGCTAGGGTTGGAAAGGAGTCAAAAGGAATGAAATGAAAGAAGAAGAATGACAAAATGTTACAAATGATAAACATCAAATGTGACATAGAAGAAATGTTAAAATTAGGTTTTGTGACACAAGCATAAACCAATTTTGAGTGTCTACAATATATATATATATATATACACACAAATGATATTTTTATATTTAAAAAATACCATTTACATGAGGAGTTATTGAAACATCAAGTTTTTAGATAATTTTATCTTTTTATAAATTGGCCTCAAAGTGGTTCTACATTATCATTTAGCCAACAATTTTAGTTGGAAAAGTTATGGAAATATCTAACTTAGCTAGAATGAATCCTACTAGATCATATGTTTGACCAAAATTGATTTTTAGTTAGAAATACTTAATTCACTTGTGTTGATAAGTTGGTCGAAAGTGTGACACAACTTTATACTTTTACCCTTGTTTATTGGGCTTAGTGTGTAGAACTGAAAGACATGCCTCTTGGAAGTGGAATCTTGTCAATCTAGGCTAAGCCTCTAAAAACTTTATATCTTAGAGAAGTGAAGGTGGAGAGTGGGTTACCATCTATTCCTAACTATTTGGCATTATTCCTTTTCATCTAAAAAGTAAGCCTCACTTACCCTTGTGGTATATCTAGAGGATACCCCTAGTTGAGCTTGTAAATCCTAATCAAAACTTATTGGCCGTATCCACTCGAGTAGGCTTGTTAATGTGTCTTGAGTGTTTTAATGTTTAGATCACCATCTCCACTTGAAATTGAAGGGAAGTTACCCATTCAAAATTGAGGCTAGGAAATTGTCTATCATTAAATCTTTGTGTGTTTCTAATCTTTGAACAAATTACAAAAAAAAATCATTAAAAATTAAAACATTCCAAAATAAAGCAAAAATCAAAAGTAAAATATTAAACTATCATAAGTATCAAACTATCAATTAAGTAGAGCTTAAATAGGTCTTTTATTGACATTGTCTTATTGTCCTTGATATTATTTGAAAAGAAGACAACATTTGGTATCTTGTTGTATCATTGTTAAAATTTATCAAAGTTCAAATTGGATCTCTTATCTTTTATCGTTATCATATCATATCAAGTTTGCTTGGACTCCCAAGTCCAGTTTAAGTGTACTTTATCAATATCAATATTTATCATCTTGCTTGGACTCATAAGTCTAGTTTAAGTGGGATGTATCAATTTTATCTATTAACATCATTATCTTCATTGGGAGATCTAACTTAACTTTGGTCTATTTTGGTTTTGAGAAACAAGCATCAAAATTGTTGAAAGAAAATATTATTTTATTTAAGGTCTTATATTGCATATGCCAATTACATGATCTCAATATAATAAAAACATGAAATCTCATAAAAAAGAGTCAAACATTCTAAAAAGCATGTGTGGTGGTCAACATGAACAAGGAGCATATTTGAACCCACCCTTTTCTCATGACGATCCTTTAAAGGTCCCTTATATGAAAGATGGTCAAGGACCCACATACGAAGATCTTATAGAATTTGAGCAAGAACCTAGAGCAATGGAAATTATGGAAATGTTATTTGAGAAAAATATTGTTCACTATCTCCAATTGTTGGATCAAAAGGTGTTAAAATACCTGCCCACCTGATCAAGGAGGTAGATCTCACTAATCGTGAAGTGTTGACATAAATTATTCAATAAAACCCAATGCAAATATCAAGGGAAAAGGTGGTTGCTAATTTCACATACTCACCACCACCTTCACCTAACACATCAAAAGGTTAATGGAGTACTTATTAAGAGACACATCAAGATCCATTTCCACTTGAACAATCATCTATCTTTGCTGGATCTTATTTAATATGGGTATTGTAAGCATGCAACATATGCCCTTTCCACCAAGTCAACCCCAACAACATTAAATTCCTCTAATACAAACTTAATAACACCACATTCCCTTGAGTAATCCTTAATAATATTACACTCCTACAAGTGTACCCCCATCAACATCTACAAATGACTTGACTCAAAAAATTCAAGAGCTCCAAAACAAGATGACAAACATGGAAATGTGAAACATTAATACTAAGAAGAGCTATACATTGGAAGACATATGTCCCTATCCTTTTGAAAAGTCTTTGAACATCATTCATTTTTCTCAAAACTTTGAAATGCCTAGATTTGACAAATATAAAGGAAAAGGTGATCCAAGGGAACACATAAGGGAATTTTACATAGCATTTCTAGAGGTCTCCTATAATGATACATATCTAATTCTCCTCTTTTCTAGAAGCCTAGGAGATCAAGCTATTGAATGGTTTTCACATTTACCTCATGGGAATGATACCTTTCATGAATTGATAGAAAAATTCATTGCATATTTTTCATATAACGCTAAACACAAAATATCCACGATTGATCTATGTAATAGAAAAAAATTGAGGGAGAATCCTTTGTGTCCTTTTTACAATGGTGGAGAAACATGGTGTAGTGTCAAAAAAATGTCGTCGTGTACATTTTCACACTTAATTTGGGAATAATTAATGATAAATTCGACTTAATGTTGCCTTGATCTAGTGTTGTGAGGTGTTTTACACATCCACATTAGGTCTTGGGCCCTTTTTAAGCTAAATTAACTTAACTCTGCCTTAATATAATGTTGTAAAGCATACTTATTTACGTCTTCACATTAAATTTAGGAGGCTTGTAAACTAAATGGAACTAATCTAGTGTTGTAATGTTTTATACACATTCACATTGGATTTAGGGCCCTTTTAAACTAAATAGACCCAATTTTGCCTTAATTTAATGTTGTAAAATGTATTTATTTACACTTTCACATTGGATTTTGGGCTCCCTTTCATTTATGACCTTAATATAGGCCCTAAGACCCTATATTATGCTTCCCAAGGCATATTTCAATCAAAAAATTGACAAAATCAACAAATAAGCTTAATTTACACACTCCCCGACACTTTAGCAATCAAAATAGGCCCTATGGGACCCATTCGCCACTTTGGGAAAATGAGTCCAATCTAGGTGGGACCCATGCACCCAGATTGGCGAATGAGTCCCATTTGGCCTATTTTCAAGGTTTTGAGTGGGAAAAATTGGGTTTTAAGTTTAAATTTTATGTATGTCGGCCTTTGGGATCTAATACATGGGATATTAGATGGATTTCCTATATAAATGAGCTTTCAAATCATTATTTCACATAAGCATTCATGATATCAAGTCAAGCATTCTAAGACTTCACAATATCATCTAGAAAGCATTCAAGATCATTTTTTAAGGAATTCAAGGGAAGAATTCTTTGTCAATTGTTGCAGTAATTCAAGATCCATCATCATGTCAAGCATATTAAGCATCAAGCGTGTTATTGAGTTAGTGTTGTGATGTAGCATTGAAGATCCAAGCTCAAGCATTGTTCTACACCTATTGTCAAGATCACGATCTACATCCTTCATGGCCATTTCATGTTGAGTTGCAGATTTACAAGACATCATTTACAAGGAATCCTTCAAGGTATTATTGTCTATAATTCATGTTCTTTGTTTCATGTTTCATGCCTTCATTTCATTGTCTCATCATTTGGTTTAATTACCTACAAGGGGTTTGACCAAGGAAAACCCCTATTCCCTAACAATCAACACTTTCTCTCTCTCTCTCTCTCTCTATGTGATTGAAAATCTAGGTGCTTTGAAGACTTGAAGGATCATTGAAGATTAAGTTACAAGCTTGGAGATTTTTTTTGGAATTGTCTCCTCAATTACAAGGTTGTAACCTTCACCAAAAATTCACCTACAACCCCAAAATTAGGGTTTCGGATCCAAAAATAAAGAGGAACAAAAAGAGAAGACATTGAAGGCCAGATTCATATTTTAAAGCTCCAAAAAACCCTAACTGGACTCATTCATTACTTTTGGGGAATGAGTCCCATTTTAGGTAAATTTGGAGATTCTTACAGTTTTGGATACCCTTTTTCTAGAAACTTGTTCCTATATAGAAACCCTGATCTGGGACTGATTTTCCCAGAATGGTGAATGAGTCCTAGTAGGCCTAAATTTTAGGATTTGTAGCATTTCCAATCTTCATTCAAGCCTCTACAAATTTCTAGGTGCACACTTTTTATTTCACAACTTTCTGTTATGATTTATATGCATTTCTAGGTCATTCTGTAAGTCACTGCATTGTATTAGGATTTAGTATTACAACATACATTGCATTTGTCTTTTCAATTTCTTACTTGGTGGTGAACCCCTCATTAGTTTACAATCAGCCCCTAGGACAACTCTATTGTCAGATCTCTTTCCCCTTTCTTCATTGGTTTGAGATCTCTAGGGAATCCTTGAATGTTAGTTGGAGAAAAGTGGTGTTCTATGTCCTAAACCATAAAGCATCCATTTTTCAACTAATCACATGACAAACAAGTTCTCTTATCCTATCCTTTAAAAGCAATTTGTTCACATTTTCACCCAATATCTAAACAAAAAATTAACATTCCACTTAAGAATTCAATGTGCTAGTACCTTTGATGAGTTCATTGAAAAGGGAATGAAAATTGAAAGAGATTTCATTGATGAGGGTCTTGTGAAAAATTATAAAGATCATAAGGATAACCCTTCAACATCTAAAGAAAAGCCAAGAATTTAGACAAACAACAAGAACATTGTCAATGATGGTGGTAGATGCAAAAAACATTAAAAATGTTCAACCTACCCTACAGTTGGTAGCAAAAAACCCTCAAAGCAATCAAGGTGGTAGAAGACCACCTAGGAAAAGTAATGCTCCTAAAAGATAATACACTCCTTTAGGTGAATCTCTTGAATCTGCATTGAAAAATTTAGTTCAAGCTAAACTTATCACCTTACTAGTGTTGCAAGGTGTGAGCCTTTGGTCTCCTTGTGCTGTGCAGCGTAGTTCTTGGGTTTGTGACATGGATTAACCATGTCCTTGGATTCATCAACTCAATCTTTTAGTGCAACTGCAACTGTTTATGCAACAACCAAAAGTAAGAAATCTAGAACCAATAATTAAATATTCATGGTACAAAGAAAATGACTATTGTGAGTACCATAGGATCAAAGGACATAAGACTTATCATTGTTACAAGTTGAAAAATATTATTCAAGATCTTATAGATCAAGGTTATGTTGGCATAGAAAATCAGCCTACAACTAATGATGATCTTAATATATTCAAGAATCCTATCCTCGATCATGGGAAAGGTGAGCCTTCGAATAAAAATAGTAATCCTAAAGAAGCCAATTATATTGTTGTGTCTTATGATTACACCATAGCTCATCTAGGGGAGTTTGTTCATCACATATCCACCTTAGGACCTTTAAACAAAAATCTTGAATGTGCAGTAACTACATGTAGGGGTAGAACCATCCTTCAAGGAGATCAATTCATGCCTTCTAAATATGATTATAACCTCTTGGATCATCTCAAGAAAATCCCAACATAAATGTCCATTCTAGAGATTTTTAAAATATCCCTCGTACATAAGTGTTGGGAAAATATGTCTCAACATTGTAGTTACATAAGGTACTGTTGATTTATAAAGTACTGTTGATACATCTGCGACAGGGGGAATGAGAGGTTTCTCCCTGTGAGGGGTCTAGGGGTAGCGCACCCGAAAGGAGAATTTTATTTATATTTTATTATTATAAATCTGGATCATTCATCATTATGCCTTAGATTTGATGATCGATATTTTATTATCTTGACTTGCCCTAGAAGACAACCCTATTTTATGAGGGAATTATATTATGTCTGTGTATTGTGATGTATTTTGAGAGTTTGATAGCGGTCGTGTTTCCTCTAGATCTTTGGTTGGTGATACTCTTGTGAGAAGCTTGCTCTGCAAGTATATTGTAATATTTTTGATTCTTGAATAATTATTAGGTGGATTTTGGAGTGTGGGGTTTTTCTCCCGAAAGGGTTTTCCCCACGTAAATCATTATGTTGTGGTATGCATGATATTCATTTTTATTTCTGTTTAATTTTCTATAATTGTTAAAGATTTGTAAAAGTTTTGCATTATTCTCCTCTTAAGATTAGTGTAGGAAGTTGTTCTACTACCTTAGCTTCCTTACAAGTGGTATCAGAGCCTGATCACCTTTGGTTTTAGTTGTGGGTTGTTGGGTTTTTTGAACTAATCTAGATTTGAGTGGGATCTTGTGTAAAAGACGCTTTGTGATCTTGTTGTAGGAATCTTTAGATGGCTAGTTCATCAAGGAGAATAGAGGCGGATTATGTTTTTGGAAATAATTTTGAAATGTGGAAGTTGAAGATGGAATATTTGTTGATAAATCAAGATCTATGGGATTTTGTTGATGAAAATGTTTCAAGGCCTATAGATCCTACTCAAGTTGCTCAATATGATGTTATGGACTGTAAATCCAAGGGTCTAATCAGATTGTGCTTGGAAAAATCTATTTTAATCAATGTCCATGAAGAGACTTCTACACAAAAACTATGGAAGAAGCTTGGTGAGATGTACCAAGCAAAATATTTAGTGAACAAGATTTTCTTGAGGAAGAAATTGTATTCCTTAAGAATGGAAGAGGGTGGATGAATTATAGACCACCTGGAAGCATTCAATATGTTGGCTCAATTAGCATTAGTTGGTGTCAAAATTGACGAGGAGGAGAAATGTTAGATCTTGCTTTGTTCTTTTCCTGATTCGTGGGATTCTCTTATTATGGATATTGGGAGTACTTATGTTATATTGAAGATTGAATATGTGGTGGGTTCTTTGTTTTCTGAAGAGATGAGGAGAAAGGTATCCATCAATACCAAGGAAGCCTTAAGTGTTTGTGGAAGACCTAAGGAAAAAGGAAAGAAGAATGAGAAGCATGATAAATCCAAGTCCAAGGGGAGATCCAAATCTCTTGGAAAGTCCAAAGTTATTTGTTGGAACTACGGTAAGCCTAGACATGTTCGTAAGGACTACAAAGAAGAAAAGAAGAAGAAAAAGAAGAAATTTGATTATGACTATGAGTCTCAGAAGGAAGATGGTGATGCATTCATTTCAGCTTTTGAAACTTGTGTAGGTAATGATGCATGGTTAATTGAATTAGGCGGATCTTTCCATATGACCTTTAATAGAGATTGGTTTTCTAAATATGAATAATTTGATGGAGGTGAGGTGTACTTGGGTGATGGTTCTTATTTAAACATTGTTGGCCATGGTAAAGTTAAAATCAGGTTTCCTGATGGTAGAATAAAAAGGATTAATGGTGTGTTGCATATCCTTCGTTTAGCATGAATTTTTTTTATCTATGATCAAACTAATAGATGTAGGTGTGCAAGTAGTATTTTATGATGCAGGATGCAAGATGGTCAGAGGTGATACATATGGTGATTGCTAGAGGTTTCAGATATGGCACATCATATAAGCTTGATGCATGCATAGTTGAGTGCAATAGTACTTTTGTGAAAAGCAAGTTTGTGGAAGAAATGAGAGTTTCACCTTCAATAGATGGTCATGGATTTTGGGTACCCAAGGGTGCTCTTTCTTCTGAATCAAAGTTACTTGCAGAGAAAACTATGTTATGGCACTAGAGACTAGGCCACATTGGAGAAAAGGGTCTAAGGACCTTGAAAAATAAAAATCTTGTTAAAGGTATGTCTAATTGTAATTTTGAATTTGATTTCTGTGAGCATTGCATTTATGGAAAACAAAACCATGTTCAGTTTTACTCGAGTTCTCATAAATCTTGTGGTGTATTGGATCTTATTAATTATGATGTGTTTGGTTCTATAGATGTTCCTTCAATTGGAAAATCCACATATTATGTTTCATTTATTGATGATTATAGTAGGACATGGGTATATTTTATAAAGAGTAAATCTAAAGTTTTCAATCGATTTAAAGAATTTAAAGCAATGGTTGAGTTATAGAATGGAAATAAAATAAAATGTTTGAGGACTGATAACGATGATGAATTTTTCTCTAGTTATTTTGATAGATTTTGTAAATATTGTGGTATTCATAGATATAAGACAACTATGTATTCTCCACAATAGAATGGTATTGTAAAAAGAATGAACATGACATTCATGGAGAAGGCCAGGAGTATGTTGAGTGGTGCTGGTCTAGAACAAAGGTTTTGGGATGAAGCTGTTGCCACTACTTGCTACCTAATTAACAAGTCTCCTACATCAACTCTTGTTGATAAGACGCCTATAGAGGCATGGTCGGGTCACAAACCTTCATTAAGAAATTTTAAATTTTTTGATTGCAAGGCATATGCACATGTGCCAAAGGAGAAGTGAACAAAGTTGGAGAACGAGGCTGTGAAATGTATCTTCATCGGATACAATTATGGTGTGAAAGGATACAAGCTTTGGGATCCTATTGCACATAAGGTTGTTGGAATAGGTGCCTCAATTCTTACTGGCATGTAACTCCTGAAGGGCAAAGTCACTATGAAATTATTGATGTTTGGCCGACTAGCTGTTCTAAATCCTTTTGAAATGTTCATGTCACCGAGACAATGCTATTGCCTTGCCGACTAGTCCTATCGCTATGACATGGAGACTCAATAAGATCTCTTGCCGACTACTGTTTCTCTCACTGATGGTTATTCACTCGCAGTTATTGGGGAGACTTGGGCGAAAGGTTTATTGTCGGTATGAGTTTTACCGATATGAAAAGTCTTGCCAACAAAGGTTGCTATCAGGTGTCTAGCGGATACCGACGAGAGTCATTGGTGTAACAAAAAGACTTTGGTCTGAAGTCTTGGTGACTTGGAGAGTCTCGTCGATAATAAAAGGTCTTCGGTATGACTTGAAGACTTCGGTATGAGGTCTTGGCGAACTGTGATGGTCTTGTCGATGGGTGTGTGACTTCAGAGTAACACATGAAGGCTCGATGTGAGGTCTTGGTGAAAGACGATTGTCTCACCAAATGGAATACTCATGATGACATGACTTGAAGACTTCGGTATGAAGTCTTGGTGAACTGCGGTAGTCTTGCCGATGGAAATTTTGAGATCGATGTGACTTGTGAGCATCGGTATGAGTCTTGCTGATGAGGAAAATCTTGCCGATAGAAATGAAATGGATATCAATGGATTCAGTATGACTCATGGTGTTCGCTATATCATCTTGCCGACTGTTGGAACCTACGCTGATATCGAATGCTGGCTGTGTTGGCATCAGGGAGACACAGTTAGTGTCTCACCAACATGCCAACACAGGTTGAACGCCCTTGACCGTTTGAATTTCCTATGTGGCATCTCATGGACCAATTAGAGGAAGCAAAATTCAAATAGTTGGCGGTTTGATTTTTGCAACAACTTCGACGTTGGAGCTGAACTGTATGCAAAGAAAAATATGCAATGGGATGGAAACTTTCTACGATGGGTAATGGCGGATAAGGATGAACAGAGGTTAAAAATCAGAATGTGATAATATTTAAAGGAGAGAATTTTGAGTTGGAGATACATCGAATCTATGAGAGCATTTTTGTAATAGGAAGAACAGTAAATGAAGAAATTGTAAAACTGATACCAGAGAGTTGTGTCTCTGCATTGTATGTAATTTGTTGATTATTGAAATACAAAGAGATTCAACTTGGTGTGGTGGGTTTTTTTCCTGAAAGGGTTTCCCACGTAAATCTGGTGTTCATTTGTCGTTGAGTATCTTCTCTGTTTCTGTAAATCTTTCATGTGTGTCTTAATTAGATTGTAATTTGGAAATTAAAGTACTAGATGCATTCTTCCCTATGGTTTTGATGTTAGGAAAGTTTCTTTTGCACCATTGCTTTCCTTACAAGTGGTATCAAAGCCTGGCCAGTTGTGTTATCCTTGTGAGTTTGTTGGGTTTTTTATGTCAATACTTTTTCAGTGGGAGTTTAATAGAGGTCTGATAATTTAATTACAGATTAAGATGGTGAGCACATCTAGAAAGATGGAAATAGAGAAATTCAATGGTAGCAATTTTGAGTTGTGGAAACTCAAAATGGAAGATCTGTTAGTGGATCGTGATCTGTGGCTTGCTATGTATGGAACAATGCCTCAAGGCATGAAGCAAGAGGATTGGGACCTTGCAGATAGAAATTCTAAAGGGCTAATAAGGCTCTGTTTAGCAAACTCTGTTCTTCTAAATGTGCATGAAGAAAAAACTACATCTTCCTTGTGGAAAAGACTAACATCTATTTATTAGGGCAAGTCCTTGGTGAACAAATTATTCTTGAGGAAGATGTACTCTTTGAGAATGCAGGAGGGAGGATCTGTTGCTCATCATTTGAATGTATTCAACATGCTGATTGCTCAGTTAACATCTGTTGGTGTGAAGATTGAAGATGAAGATTGATGCTTGTTGTTGCTATGTTCTTTGCCAGATTCTTGGGATCACCTAGTGATGGCTATTGGGAGTACGACATCCACTTTCAAGATGGAAGATGTTGTTGCTTCTTTATTGTCAGAAGAGATGAGAAGGAAATCTTCTGAGATGGCGAAGGAGGCTCTGGTTGTTAGAGGCAGATCAAAAGAAAAAGGAAAGAAGAAGGACAAGAAGTCCAGATCAAAATCAGAAGGGAGATCAAAGTCTCCTGGCAAGAAGTCCAAGGTGAAGTGCTGGAATTGTGGGAAACCTGGTCATGTCTGAAAAGATTGCAAGGAGGATAAAAAGAAGAAGAAGAAGACCTCTTCTGATAATGATTCTTCTCAGAGTGATGCAGATGCCTTCATTGCAGCCTTGGCCACGCGGGCATCTGATGATGTCTAGCTAATTGATTCTAGAGAATATTTCCACATGATATCTCATAGAGACTGGTTCATGAAGTATGAAGAGTACAATGGTGGAAATGTGTATTTGGCTAGTAATTCATCTTTGGAAATTTTTGGCTGTGGAAGAGTTAGAATTCAATTCCCTGATGGAAGAGTGAAGGGAATCAATGATGTGATGCATATACCAGGTTTGGCTCGTAATTTACTTTCTGTAAGTAAGCTGAATGATATTGGAGTGCATGTCACGTTCTCTAGAAATGGCTGCAAGATGACTAGAGGCTCTATGGTGCTAGCAAGGGGTGCTCGTATTGGTACCTTGTATAAGCTGGATGCACAAGCTATTCAATGCAATAGTCTCTCTGCGAAGTCACAAAAAGCTACTCATGGTGGAAAAAAGGGAAACGTTCTTGATGGTGTAAACTCCATGAAGGTTAAACTTCCAGCAGAAAAGACAATGCTCTGGCATCATAGGCTAGGCCACATTGGTGAGAAAGGTTTAAAAACCTTGAAAAATAAAAACTTGGTTGAGGGGCTTGAAGATTGTAACCTTGAATTTGAGTTTTGTGAACATTGCATATATGGTAAACAACACCATGTTTCATTCTATTCCAGTCCTCACAAATCTTTTGGTTTGCTTGATTATATACATTCTGATGTGTTTGGTCCAGTGAATGTTTCTTCTTTATCTAAATCAAGATACTATGTGTCGTTTATTGATGATTATTCAAGAAGAGCATTTGTATATTTTTTGAGAAGTAAATTAGAAGTGTTCAGTCGGTTTAAGGAATTTAAAAACCTTGTAGAAAATCAAACTGGTAGAAAAATAAAATGTTTAAGGATTGACAATGGCGGTGAGTTTTGTTCAGATGAATTCGAAAGGTACTGTAAAGATCATGGGATTAAAAGACATAAGACTACACCTTACACTCCACAACAAAATGGAGTTGTTGAAAGGTTCAACATGATAGTAATGGAAAGAGCATGAAGTATGCTGAGCAGTGCTGGCTTGGAGGAGAAGTTCTGGGTTGAAGCAGTCTCTACAGCATGTTACTTGGTAAATCATTCTCCTCACTCTGCTCTTGTTGAGAAGACGCCTTTGGAAGCATGGTCTGGAAAGAAGCCCTCTCTGAGACATATTCGTGTCTTTGGCTGTAAGGCATATGCATATGCGCCATTTGAAAAAAGATCTAAGTTGGAAAACAAAGTTGTAAAGTGTATTTTTATTGGCTATAGTACTGGCATAAAATGATACAAGCTTTGGAATCTTGAGACTGAGAAGGTTTTGTACAGTAGAAGCATTATCTTTCATGAGCTAAAGCCTTCTACATTGGATCCACAGTCAGAGAAGAAATTAGAAAACAAAAAAGATGTAGCAGATATTCCTCTGACACCAGATAAAGATGAATTGAAAAATCAAAATGTACCTGATACTGAGGAAAGCTCAAGTAGCTCTGAAAGTTCTGAAGAAGATGTAGAACCACCTCAGCCTCAGCCTATGAGGAGGTCAACTCGTGAAAGAAAGCAACCTGATAGGTATGGGTTTTTTTTGATAGAGTCTACTTGTACCTATGCTTTAATTTCTAGCACTGATGAACCTAGGACTGTGAAAGAGGCATTTAAAATGTATGATTCAAACTCTTGGTTGGAAGCCATGAATGAAGAAATGGCATCATTAGAAAAGAATGATACCTGGAGTTTGGTGCCATTACCAAAAGGTAGAAAAGCTATGGGTTGCAAATGGGTATTTAAAAAGAAAATTGGTCTGGATGGCAGTGTAGAAAAATATAAAGTGAGGCTGGTTGCAAAAGGTTATTCCTAGGTAGAGGGAATTGATTATGGAGAAATATTTTCTCTTGTAGCTAAGCTGACATCTATTAGATTTCTTTTGTCACTTGCAATAGCGTATGACTTAGAGATTGAACAGATGGATGTTAATACAACATTTCTGCATGGTGATCTAGAAGAAGAAATTTATATGGCCCAGCCGGAGCACTTTGTGGAAAAAGGTAAAGAAAGACTGGTTTGCAAGTTGAAGAAATCTCTGTATGGGTAAAAACAGTCTCCTAGAATGTGGTACCAAAAGTTTGACACTTTTGTTTTGTCATTGGGATTTGTAAGATCAAAATCTGATCATTGTGTATATTACAAAGCTGAAAGTGATCAAGTTCTTATTATTGCTCTCTATGTTGATGACATGCTATTCATAGGCAGTAGTAAGCTAATGATTTTTTTATCTTAAGTCCCAGTTGTCTACAAAGTTCGAAATGAAAGATCTTGGTGCAACAAGGTATATTCTGGGAATGGAAATAACTGGGGATAGAAGAATAGAAAACTTTGGCTCTGTCAGAGTAAGTATATCAAGACTGTTCTAAAGAGATTTTACATGACTGATTGCAAGCACCTAGTTGTTCCAGTTTTGCAAGGAACGAAACTATCTATTGAAGACTGTCTAAAATATCCTACTGAGATGGAGGACATGACCAGTGTGCCGTATGCTAGTGCAGTTGGCAGCCTTATGTATGCAATGGTCTGTACAAGGCCAGACATTTCCCAAGCAGTGGGGGTACTTTGTTGGTTTATGGCTAATCCTGGAAGGACACATTGGGATGCTGTAAAGAGAGTGGTTAGATATCTGAAGGGCACTTCAGACTATGCTTTGTGTTACCATGGGAACTTGGTTGAATCACAGAGGACTCTTAGTATTCGAGGTTATGTGGATTCTAATTGGGCAGGGGACATTGACAGCAGGAGATCCACCAGTGGATATATTTTCATGATGAATGGTGGTGCAGTGAGTTGGATGAGCAAGTGGCAGGCTGTAGTCGCTTTGTCCACTACAGAGGTAGAATACATGGCAGCTACACATGCTTGTAAAGAAGCAATCTGGTTAAAACGTTTGTGTTCTAACATTGGTTTTGATGCAGGAAAAATTACTATTTACTGTGACAGTCAGAGTGCTATATGTTTGGCAAAAAATCCTACTTTCCATGCTAGGATGAAACATATAGATGTACAGTATCACTTTGTATGAGATATGGTGGAGGATGGGAAGGTCTCTTTGGAGAAAGTGGATACTCTAGAGAATGTTGCAGATGCATTGACGAAGCCTGTGAGCACAGACAATTACAAGTGGTGTACCAGTTTGATGGGCCTCTTGGCCCATGAATTTCAGTAGTTTGATTATGCTCTGGAGGTGTCAGTAAGATCTTTGTCAAGTGGGAGATTGTTGGAATAGGTGCCTCAATTCTTACTGGTATGTAACTCCTGAAGGGAAAAGTCACTGTGACATTATTGATGTCTGGCCGACTAGCTATTCTGAATCCTTTTGAAATGTTCATGTCATCGAGACAATGCTGCTGTCTCATCGACTGGTCCTATTGCTATGACATGGAGACTCGGTAAGATCTCTTGCCGACTGCTATTTCTCTCATCGATGGTTATTCACTTGCAGTTATCGGGGAGACTTGGGCGAAATGTTTATTGTCGGTATGAGTCTTACCGATATGAAATGTCTCATCGAAAAAGGTTGCTATTAGGTGTCTAGTGGATACCGACGCGAGTCATCGGTGTGACAAAAATACTTCTGTATGAAGTCTTGGCGACTTGGAGAGTCTCACCGATAGTAAAAGGTCTTCGGTATGACTTGAAGACTTTGGTATGAAGTCTTGGTGAATTGCGATGGTCTCACCAATGGCTGTGTGACTTCAAAGTAACACATGAAGGCTTGGTGTGAGGTCTTGGTGAAAGACAATTGTCTCACCGAATGGAATACTCATGACAGCATGACTTGAAGACTTCGGTATGAAGTATTGACGAACTGCGGTAGTCTTGCCGATGGCAATTTTGAGGTCAATGTGACTTGTGAGCATCGGTATGAGTCTTACCGATGAGGAAAATCTTGCTGATAGAAATGAAATGGATATTGGTGGATTCGATATGACTCATGGTGTTCGCTATATCGTCTTGCCAACTATTGAAACCTAGGCCGATATCGAATGCTGGCTATGTTGGCATCGGGGAGACATGGTTAGTGTCTCACCAACATGCCAAAACAGATTGAATGCCCTTAACCATTTAAATTTATTATGTGGCGTCTCATGGACCAATCAGAGGAAGTGAAATTCAAATAGTTGGCAGTTTAATTTTTACAACAGCTGTGATGCTGGAGCTAACCTGTATGCAAAGAAAAATCTGCTATGGGATGGAAACTTCTACGATGGGTAATGGCGGATAAGGATGAACAAAGGTTAAAAATCAGAATGTGATAAGATTTAAAGGAGAGCATTCTGAGTTGGAGATACATCGAATCTATGAGAGCATTTCTGTAACAGGAAGAATAGTAAATGAAGAAACTGTAAAACTGATACTAGAGAGTTGTGTCTTTGCATTGTATGTAATTTATTGATTACTAAAATACAAAGAGATTCAACTTGGTGTGGTGGGTTTTTTTCCCGAAAGGGTTTCCCACATAAATATGGTGTTCATTTGTCATTGAGTATCTTCTCTGTTTCTATAAATCTTTCATGTGTGTCTTAATTAGATTGTAATTTGGAAATTAAAAGTACTAGATGCATTCTTCCCTGTGGTTTTGACGTT
The DNA here is from genome assembly GCA_007258455.2 of Sequoia sempervirens. Lineage (NCBI taxonomy): Eukaryota > Viridiplantae > Streptophyta > Pinopsida > Cupressales > Cupressaceae > Sequoia > Sequoia sempervirens. The sequence continues at coordinate 97,916 of VDFB02337815.1, forward strand.
AGGAAAGTTGCTTCCTCACCATTGCTCTCCTTACAAAGGTAATACATAGTAGAAGTATTATTTTTAGAGAAACTAAGCCTTCTTTTGTTATATTGTAACCAAAATAAAGTAAATGAGAAGATGTGATTCAATTTCCTTCTACACCTAAAAAAGTTGAATCAAGGCCCATTGATAGACAAGAAGTTAAGGAGAGCTCATCTAGCTCTAAATCTTTAGAAGAGGAGGAAAAATATCCAAATCAGCTTTGGGATCTTATTGCACAAAAGGTAATACATAGTAGAAGTGTTATTTTTAGAGAAACTAAGTCTTCTTCTATTACATTGCAACCAAAACAAAGTAAATGGGAAGATGTGATTCAATTTCCTTCTACACCTAAAAAATTTGAATCAAGGCTCATGGATAGACAAGAAGTTGAGGAGAGCTCATCTAGTTTTGAATCTTCAGAAGAGGAGGAAGAATCTCCAAATTAGCTTGTTCGTAGGTATACAAGGCATAAACAACCACCTGAAAGATATTCACTTGCTGATTGGAGATGTATTTTTGCTTTGAATATTAACATGGATGAACCTAGAATGGTAGAAGAGGCATTAGGTATGAATGATCTAGAATCCTACAAGATTGCTATGGATGAAGAAATGGTAGCTTTGAAAAAGAATGATACATGGGATCTTGTACCATTTCCTAAAGGATGAAAACCTGTTGGTTGCAAATGTGTGTTCAAGAAAGAGATTGGTTGAAATGGAAGTATTGAGAAATACAAAGCAAGGTTGGTTGCAAAAAGTTACTCTCAAGTTGAGGGTGTTGATAATGGTGTGATATTTTCTCTTATTGAAAAATGACATCCATTATATTTTTTCTTTCTATTGATGTTGCTTATGATTTAGAGGTTGAAAAAATGGATGTGAAAACTAATTTCCTTCATGGTGACTTAGGAGGATATTTATATGACACAGCCAGAGCACTATGTGGTTAAAGGTAAAAGTAAATTGGTTTGCAAATTGAAGAAATATTTGTATGGCTTAAAACAAAGTCCTAGGATGTGGAATCAAAAATTTGATATATATGTGTTGAATTTGGGATTTGAGCATTCTAAATCAGATCATTGTGTTTATTATAAAATTGATGGTGATCGTTTCTTGTTTATTGCATTATATGTTGATGATATGTTATTTATTGGTAAAGGGAAAGGTATGATTTGAAAACTAAAATTTCAACTTGCTGCTAAATTTTAAATGAAATATCTTGGTGCAACTAAACATATTAATTGGGATGGAAATTAAAAGAGACAGAGTGAACAATAAGCTATGGCTTGGCCAAAGTAAATATGTCAATTCAATTTTATAGAGGTTTGATATGCAAGATTGTAGACCATTATGTGTTCCTATTTCAGCTGGAATAAAGTTATCTATTTTAGATTATCCAACATCCCCATTAGAGATGGAAGACATGAGCAGAGTACCTTACCAGAGTATAGTTGTAAGTTTGTATGTTATGGTTTGTACTAGACTAGACATTACCCAAGCAATGGGATTTCTTTCTAGATACATGTCTAATCTTGGTAGAGTTCATTGGGATGCAGTTAAAAGAGTTTTTAGATAATTGCATGGTACCTTAGATTATTCCTTATGTTATCATAGTAATATGACTAAAGATGAGATTTCCCTTGATATTCATGGTTATGTGGATTCAGATTGGGCAGGTGATGTTGATAGTAGAAGATCCACCAGTGTTTATGTGTTTACGTTATTTGGTGGTGCAATTAGTTGGATGAGTAAGCAACAGGCCGTGGTTGCTTTGTCCACTACTGAAGTTGAGTATATAAAAAATACTCATGCTTGTAAAGAATCCATTTGGATTAAGATATTGTGTTCAAATATTAGAATAAAATAAGGTGCAATGGCAATTTATTATGATAGTTAGAGTGCAATATGTCTAACTAAGAACCCAACATTTCATGCCAGGAGAAAGCACATTGATGTACATTATCATTTTGTTAGAGATATGGTTAAAGATGGCAGGGTGAAGTTGGTTAAGGTAGAGATTTTTATGACTGTTGTTGATTCTTTAACCAAGCTTGTGAGCACATAGAAGTTTAGATGGTGTTTAGAGACTATGGGCCTGTTGACCCCTAGCAATTAAGAGATGATGTTTTTCACCCTCCCGTTGCTTTTACAATGTGTTCAACAAGTGGGAGATTTGTTGGGAAAATGTGTCTTAACCTTGCAGTTACGTAAGGTACTGTTGATTCATAAAGTACTATTGATACATTCGTGATGGGGGGCTCCTCTGCGAGGGGTTTGGGGGTAGTGCCCCTGAATTTTTTTTTCAATTTATATTTTATTATTGTAAATTTGGTTCGTTCATCATTATGTCTTAGATATGCCGACCAATATTTTATTAGCTTTACTTGGTCCTAGAAGGAAACCCTATTTTATGAGGGAATTGTATTATGACTATGTATTGTGATGTATTCTAAGAGTCTAATAGCGGTCATGTTTCCTTTGAATCTCTAGTTGGTGATACTCCTGTGAGAAGCTTGCTATGCAAGTATATTGTAATCTTTGTGATTTCTAAATAATATATTATATGGATTTTAGAGTGTGGGGTTTTTCTCCTGAAATGGTTTTCCCCATGTAAATCATTGTGTTGTGCTATGCATGATATTTCTGTAACTATTAAATATTTGTAAAAGTTTTGCATTATTCTCCTCTCAAGATTAGCGTAGGAAGTTGTTCCACTACCTTAGCTTCCTTACAATAAGGAAATACTAAAAAAGTCCCTTCAAGAGTCTTTCATACCCATTTAGACATAGATATCTCTCAATTTCAAGCCATGTTTGGACATATTTCAGCTCCTTATCATTTTTTGTTTATTGAAAATGATCTTTCTCTCAATAATCCATCTCATAATGAGGGCTTGTACCTTGAGGTCTAAATTCATAGGTATAAAATCAAAAGAGTCATGATTTATGGTGGAGCAACAATGAACATTTGTACCCTCCAACTAGTAAAACCCCTAGGATACTCCGATGATGTCATTGATTCTCAAAAGAAAATCACCAAAATTTCCTATGATGATGTTGAACGTGAATTTGAAGGAACAATCAAATTACCAATTCAATTTGACCCCACTATAGTGGATATCATTTTTAAGTCTTGGACCTTGATCTCCCGTATAACATTCTTCTTGGCCATCCATGGATACATTCCTTGCAAAATGTTCCCTCTATTGGTGTGAATATATGTTTTGTACCCAGATAATTCATTCACTAGGTCATTAGGAGACATATTCACATGGTTAAGTTTACTTAGGATATAAGATTCTTTCTAGAAGTCTTAGTTGGATTTTCTAGAACTTATCTTATCTAGCTATATTGCATGATTCCTAGGTAGTTAGTTATCTCGTGTCATAGGATTAAGACACTTGTCATGATCTTGTCTAATCCTATCTCTCAACCTTGCCTTTATAAGCAAGGCATCTCATGTACATTTACATCATATTCAACCAATATTCAATCTTGCATTGTGAAGCAAGCTTTCTTGTCATTCTCTCTCTCTCTCTCTCTTGTGAAAGTGGTTTTAGTCTAGCAACTGTTCCTGGGGGTGTTGGGGAGTCACCATTTACTCCCACATGGTATCAGAGCTCTCCAAGTGTTGCATATTCCTTCCCAGATATGAGATTATTGTGTTGGATTGAAGTTTTTTGCTGGGTGCAGATTGGGGTTTCAAGGACCTCATGATTGAGAACAGAAGGCCCCGCAGACAAATTTTGACTGTAAATTCGTCCATTTTGGGTAAAGTTGTTTTTGAGGCAATTTTTTTTTGCTGGAACAACCTCTCGAGCAGTATGATATTTCCTATTTTCGCAAAAAAAATATTTTTGAAAATATTTTCTACAGTATTGTTATAAAAATAAATTTGGGGAAAATTTATTATCGGGCTAAATTCATTTGATTTCGGGGCAAATATTATAAAGTTTGTGGCAGCACATATTTTGTCGACATCTTAGTAGAGAATATTCTCTACACTCTGCATACTATTTGTGCCCACTGGCGTCATTATCTACAGGTCTTGTCAGCATATTTTATTGTACCGGTCTCCACACATTACATTGGAGGCATATCCTTTGTGGATCCCGTCTGCATCACCTATCACCTACCTCCTGCATACCCTATCAAATCTCTGGTCCGGTCATAGTTCTCGGTGTCACATCCGTCAACACTAGATCATTCATCGGTCAAATCTCAATCTCCAGGTACTGCCTTGGCTGTCTTGGTATGAAGTTCGGTATGACTGCATTCATTTAGTTGTAGATCTAATACATTTTTTGGCTTTATAATACTAATTAGAGATTTTTACAACTGCATGTTAATATTTATTAGCCGTTGGGCATTTGTATAGAGGGTGGCTTTTTTGTTTTGCAATTATTGCCACTGTGGTCATATGGAGGACCCTTTTTTAGTGCTCGGGTGCCACTTTTTTGCTCCATTTTAGTCTTGTGTTTTTCCCCCCATAGTTCCTTTTACATGCCTTTTTTTGTTTTATCATAACTTTTGCAAACAGAGGCCATTTTTCAGAAATAAGGTATTGTCGAAAAGCTAGAAGTGTCAAATTTTCCGTGGTGTAGATATTTTGTAGTTTTGTGCCATATTTTCCAGGTTGAAGATAGATCTCCATTTTTGGCTTCTGAGCTCATATCTTTGTATACAAAATGGGTTTCTTAATTACTTTGGAGAAAGGGAACTATAGGAAATGGAGTAATTTAATCCTCACTCATCTTAGTGAGTGGAATCTATTGTCATATTTGTTTAATAAAGTTCCTTGACCTAGCACAAATGATGAGTATTGCATTTGGAAAGGCTTTAGGGCTAGATTCTTTAGAGTTTATTTTGGAAAATGTAAATGATGACATTTTGGAGACACTTATTCACTTCGAATGTACTCATGCTCTTTGGACTCACATTAGAGAGGTATATGGAGACCATGATTCTTCTCCATCTCTTGAAGATCCTCTTTCCAACTCCAATGTGCTTCTTCATTCTTAAGAGTTGATAACCCATGCTTGTGATCCTTTGGAGGAGATTGTAGATGCTTCAGAGGTTCTTGATTCTTCATCTTCTATTGATGAGTCATTGAGTACTTCTAGTGGTTCATTGAAACATGTATCTGATAGTCTTCCTGATTGGGATTCCTATTTGATAGACATTGATTCTTTATTTGTCCAGTCTCACATTTTATATTTGGAGGACCAATTTGAGGGCCTATCTCTCCTATTTGATGATAGTCATGGATCCACTATTGTCACTTCATGTTTGTCTTCAAAATTTGTTCAAGATCAGTTTGCACTTGTTCCTGGTTTGTCACAATTTGTTGTGATTGGGCATGTACCTGATTGGATTGTGGCATCATCATCTTCATCATCCAATAACTTGGCAACACATGAGAAAATTTCAAAGACACAATCTTCATACATATGGATTCCTCCTAATTCCTATCTAGAATGGGAAGCATTCCTATAGTTGTACTTGGTGTATCTTCTTCCCAAGGGGAGAAACATTGTTTGTAGGCATTGGATTATGTTTTTTCTTTAGACATTAACCAAACTTGCAAGTGATCATACATTATGGGGGGGATATATTGTCTCTCTATTTCCCTCTTATGGGAGGGTAAATGATTATACATGATGTATGTAGTCCTTGGGGGGTATCATTGAGTCCATACATCATGTTTTTTTTGTTTCCTTTTATTTTCTTTCTTTTGGAGAGGAGTTTTTTCCCATTGGGTTTTCTCCTTTTCTCCGCTTGTGAGAGATTGTTTGCATTTGCATTGTAAATGGGTACCTAACATGGCCTCGTAGTTGGGACCCATATTCATAGTATTTGCATAGTTTGCATAATAATATTCTCCCTAAGTTACACTTAAGGGGGGGTGTTGGTGTGAATATATGTCTTGTACCTAGATAATTCATTCACTAGGTAATTAGGGGACATATTCACATGGTTAAGTTTACTTAGGATATAAGATTATTTCTAGAAGTCTTAGTTGGATTTTCTAGAACTTATCCTATCTAGCTATATTGCATGATTCCTAGGTAGTTAGTTTTCTCATGTCATAGGATTAAGACACTTGTCATGATCTTTTCTAATCATATCTCTCAACCTTGTCTTTATAAGAAAGGAATCTCATGTACATTTGCATCATATTCAACCAATATTCAATCATGAATTGTGAAGCAAGCTTTCTTTCCATTCTCTCTCTTGTGGAAGTGGTTTTGGTCTAGCAACTATTCTTGGGGGTGTTAGGGAGTCACCATTTACTCCCACACCCTCTACATATCATCAATGCCTAAAATTTCCCTATGAGGATTCTAAATTCACTATTCCTAGGGATATTTTCCCTTTTGAGTATTGCAAAAACTTGTAAGAAAAATATCACAAACCCACTCAAGTTCCTAATAACCAAGCAACTCCATCCTCATCATCTTACATAGATCCAACCACTTTTTTTTTATCTTCCAATCCACACACCTCTCCTCTTGAGATCAAGGTTCAAGTTGATGACAATTGGCTAGGAGAATATAACATGAAGTACTATTTATTTGTAGGACAACTTTCTCTTTCACCTAAAACATATGGTAGACCTAAACCTATGCAAGATATATCAGCTATGGTTATTAGATCCAAATCTACCACATTCTTTCATTGGGGTGAATTGGAAAAAGAAAACATTGAAGATGATGTCTCAACATGGTTATACATAAGGATGAAGAGGGTAATTCCCTATTATACCTATTGAAAACTATCCTAAAGGCCTTCAAATAATTAAGAACATGGGTTATCAAGGTAAGGGTTTAGGCTATCAAGAACAAGGGATCATTGAGTCCCTATCTATTAGAAGAAGTCATAATGAAGGAACTGGATATAACTCCCATAATAAGGTACCTTTCAAGCTAAAGTATAATAGAAATATAAAATTTGTGTGGTTTTATGTGGACATGCCTGACCTTGGCCTTGAGTTGGTAGTTCATCATTTGAAAATTTTTCCCAATGCAAAACTAGTAAAAAAAAGCTTCGTAAGATGCATCCTCAAGTAGCCTTACTAGTCAAGGTAGAGCTTCAATTTTTTTTGGATGTTCAATTCATTAGAACTATTGACTATCTTGAGTGGGTTTCCAACCTAGTTCCATTTAAAAAACCCACTAGGGGCATCCATATATGTATAAATTTTAGAGATATACACAAAGCTTATCCTAAAGATATTTTCCTCTACCCAACATAGGCATGATTGTGGATTTAACAATTGGGCATGAGATTTAATCCTTAGTGGATGGATTTTCCATTTATAATTGAATTTGGATTACTACTGAGGATAAACATGAAACAACTTTCACTTTCCCTTGGGGAACATTCTATTGGAATGTTATGCCTTTTGGTTTAAAGAATGTAGGGGCTACCTATCAAAGAGAAATGACAACAATATTTCATGACCTTTTCACAATATCATGGAATATTACATGGATGATTTTTTAACAAAATCTGTCACACGAGATTCTCATTTGGCTATCCTTGTAGTAATCTTTGAAAGATTGGAAGAATATAAAGTCAAATTGAACCTAAAAAAATGTCTTTGGTGTAAATTCTAGGAAATTACTTGGGTATATTGTTTCTCATAGAGGCATTGAAGCAGATATGACTAAAGTTAAAACTATAATTGATATGTCTCCTCCAAATAATCTTAAAGAATTGTATATCCTTCAAGGATAACTTCACCCAATTAGGCATTTTCATAGCTCAACTGACAGATAAGTGTCAACCTTTCATGCATCTTTTGCATAAAATGTCACATTCAAATGGGATGATAAGTGTCAACAAAACTTTCAGCAATTAAAGGATTATTTGGCCTCACCCTAGTGTTGATGCCACCTATTCAAGGGAAACCTTTGTTATTATATAACTCGACAACTAGAACAACACTAGGTGCTCTCCTCGCACAACATGATGATAGAGGAAATGAGAGAGATATCTATTATATTAATCATACATTGATTGGATATGAGCTAAATTATACTCTAATTGAAAAGAAATGTCTAGTTGTTTTTACATCACAAAAATTAAGACACTACATGCTAAATCATCAAATAAAGCTCATTTATAAGGTGGATCCTTCAAAGTACCTTTTGTCTAAGGCTTCTCTAATTGGTTGAATAAACAAATGGTTTATGATCCTAAGTGAATTTGACATTGAGTATGTGGATTGTAAGGATATAAAAGGACAAATCATTGTAAATCAATTAGTAGATGCACATTTAGATGTGGATCATCCTCTTGTTTAAGAATTTCTAGAGAGACAATTTTTAGCATTAGCTCTTCATGTTTGTAGAATTTATATTTTGATGACTCTCACACTCAACATAGATTTGGGGTTGGAATTACTTTTATCACTCCACAAGGTGATTGCATCCCAAAATCATACATACTTTCTTTCCCTTGCACAAACAACATTGCGAAATATGAAGCTTTAATAATCGGTCTTAGAATGCTAGTTCGATGGAAAATAAAGGAATTTCATGTTTATGGAGATTCACAACTGATCATAATGCAAGTGAATGATGATTATTAGACAAAGGACGAAAAAATTCTCCCCTACAAGAGGATGGTAGACAATTTCATACAATACTTTTCAACTATCATTTTTGAACAAATCCCAAGGGTAAATAAAAGAGATGATGATACTATGGCTACTATTGGATCTCTCTTAGACATGCCTCATAACACATCATTGCGAGTTCCTTGTAGAAATTTTTTTAGTCCCATCTTTTGATGTTTCAAAATTTGAACTAGTGTGTGATTGTTGGTCCTATTTCCCCTTGGTATCATGATGTTTACATCTACTTGAATAATGGTAATTTTCCACCTAACTTATCTAGCACTAAAAAGAAAATATTCATTTTCCAATTTTCTCATTTTATCATTCTTGGTGATACCCTTTATTGAAGGAATCTTGATGTTGTCTTCCCTAGGTGTCTAGACTTGGAAGAAGTTAAAACTGCCTTATTTGAGGCACATGAAGGTATTTGTGGGGCTCATTCTAGTGGACCTACCCTTATCAAAAAATTATTAATAATTGGATATTATTGACCAACTATAGAAAATGATGCATAATAATTTTTTAAGAAATATTGTCAATGTCAACAACATGGAGACTTGATTCATGCACCCGCCCAAGAGTTACAACCAATAGCTACTCCTTGGCCTTTTACACAATGGGGACTTGACATCATATGCAAAATCCATCTCATCCAATGGTCATAAGCTCATTATCACTAACACTAAGTATTTTACGAAGTGGGGTTGAAGTTGTTCCATTATCCAATATTACCGAAAAGAAAATAGCTAAATTTATCCTAAATTATATTATTTTCCACTATGGTATCCCTCATGCTATCATTATAAACGATGGAAAATATTTCAAAAATTAATATGTTTGTGATCTATGTTATCAATTCCATATCAAACATCACTTTTCCACTCATTATTCTCTATAAGGTAATGATCAAGTTGAGACCAACAAAACTATATTAAAAATCCTTAAGGAAATAGTCAATGAAGCTGGTCATGATTAGAATCTACATCTTAATCTTGCTTTTTGGGCCTATCAAACTAGTATCTTCACACCTACAAGAACCACTTTGTATTCCTTAGTCTTTAGAATTGAATCCATTTTACCTATTCAGGTTGAACTCCCCTCCTTAAGGGTGTCTTTAAATCATGTCATTGTCGAAGAAGAGTATCAACTATATAGACTAAATTAACTTGAGTTATTGGATGAAAGGCCTATTAATACATTAAATCACTCACAAGTTTATCAAAAACACCTTTGTCATAGCTATGACAAAATGATCAAAATTTGAAGGTTTGAGATTGAAGACTTGGTCTTAAAAGAGAATCAAAATAATCAACAAGGTAGGAACAAGAAATTAAAGTTTGAATCTAATTGGTTGGGACCTTTTATTATCATAACAAATTATGGTTTTGGAGTTTATAAAATTTCTACACTTAAAGGAGAACCTTTGGAAGAGCCTATTAACAACATTCATCTTAAGAAGTTCTATGCTTGACCCTCGGGGTATCCTAGTAATTTGTACATACTAGTTTCATCATTGTTGTATTCCATCTCATTCACCTCTTTGCATTTCATTCGACTCTTTGAATCTCATTTTCCTATCATTTATTCATTTCCATATCCTTTTCTTTTCTTCCATGGATTGGTTGTTCATATATATCATTTTCATGTGTTTTATCCATGTCAGTTTTCTTTTGCCTAGTTGGGGGCACCTTGTGACTTGACGTTGGTTTTGGGATGGATTCTTGTATCTTGAGATCATGTGAAAATCTTAAAAACATTAAGCTTTGAAAAAAATCACAAGAAAAATGAATTTAAACTGTTGAGCTAAATCTTTGGCTTGCATAGCTTATTGCTTATCTTTTAGTATAAGTATCAAAACATTTTCATGTCCTAACAAAATTATCTTTCCTATGATGGGCATTATATAAAAAAATCTAAGGTCTTAATAGATGCTTCCTTCCTACAATGTGGTGGAACTTGTAAAATCCATGGCTATTTTGATGTTTTGAGATTTTTGAGGTTTTGAAATTCCTCAATTGTATTGAAATTAAGGTTTTGAGTATGCCAGTTAGGGCTTTTTGAAACCATCATGTTTTAAAACCCTAAACCCTAGGTCTAAGCATGCACTTTTGTTATAAAACTCTATTGACCTATTGAGTCGATTTTTGATATGTCAAGTTACAACTTATTGTTGGAAGTGGATTCACTCTGAGAGGGGGGGTGAATTGGAGTGATATAATTTTTAACTTTTTACTTTGAAAGCACAATGAAACTTTTTACTAATTTAAACCCAATGTGGTAGACTTGTTTATGCAAGTGAACATTAACACTTTAAATCAGATTGAAGTGAAACTTGATTAAAATTTACAACTCATATTAAATGCATCATATGGTATTGTTTAATTAATGTGTGAAAAATCTTGTTTATGCTTTTGAAACAAAACTACAATTTTGCCCAATGCAGGTTTAACTTGCTTAACAAAAGGCTTTTTAAATCATATTTGAACAATTTTAACTTTGCATGATTTTTTTTTGAAATATGAACCTTTTGAACACACTAAAAATACCAGAGCATTGAATGAATAAGCATATTAACATGAAACATAATGAAAGACAAATAACATCACATAACACAAAGATTTCCTTAGTGGAAAAACCCTCTTGGGGTATAAAAAAAAAACACTCACTAAAATTTCCCTTTTATTAATCAAAGAGCACCAACTCTGTAACAATGGTGGAGCAACAACTCTACACCTTTTCTGAAGCACCAACTTCATAGGAGCAACCCCTCAATGCACAAAGTCACTGTCTAAAACTATAACCACCAATGAATTTACAACTGCACTTTATTTGTAGTCCCAAAATCATTAATGAATACAAAAATATAAAGGATATTCAATGATTCCAACTACAATATGGACTGTTTATAATAGTACCACAATAATTCCTCATAAAAATGAATGATATCTTTGTTATAAGAACCCGAGATTTTACACAATAAAAAAAACCCTCTTTCCTCTTCTCAAATATGACAAATATAACAATGATATAACAAACAAATGCTTTGTATTTTACTCATACAATCCCCCATTTGAACAATGGATTAAAGCCATGTTTATATAGAGCACAAAATAAACTGAAAAACCCTCAAGCCAAGTGACAACCCTTGAGATAGGGTTTTGAAATTGAAAAAT
>VDFB02337816.1:0-27836 GCA_007258455.2 Sequoia sempervirens
TGTTAAATTAATACATTGAGTGTCCTTTCTTGCTATGTTTTTCTCCTTTTTAGGGTTTTCCCCATAGCATATCTTGTGTTCATAATCAAAACTCTACTAAAATTATTTTAGATATAGTTTACTTGCTTTGCTTCTTTCATTGGATTAACTAGGAATTAGTCATGTTTTCTTCAATTTTTTATTAGAGTACAACCATCTTATTAGATCCAGGAGAGGACTATGATGTTTTATGAATCCATGCTTAAGTGGGAGCTTATTTACAGTTTGATCTTATTTTTAGGAATAGAGATGGAAGGCTTGTTTAGAATTTAGGTCAAAAAATTAATGACACTAATTTTGAGCTTTGGAAGCCCAAGAGGGTGGATCTTTTTGTTCATAAATATTTGTGGATTGTAGTTTCTAGTTAGAAGTCCCCCACATTAGATGTGAAAACTAAGTAATGATTATATCTTTAATAAGCAATTAATAAGAAGGAAAGAAGATTATTTTAATGTTTCCTTTGTGATTCAATTCATGAACATATATGGAGAAAATGTCATCAATTTAACCTTTGGAGGGAGCTAAGGAATTTTTCTTAAACAAAGTCCCATGTCAAAAAAAAAAATGCAATACATTGTACTTGTTGAGGATGAATAATGGTGATTCCATGATAGAGCACCTAAATGCCTTCAATATTGTGGTGAACTAGTTGTTTTATATTTAATAATCAAGAATAATTTTACAAAATTGAACTCCCTAAAATCAAAATAGAATTACAGTAGCATAAATTCAATAATATTCAAAAGACAAGAAAGATAGAATTCCAATATATGTGTTTCTAGATGATATTGAAGGAAATGGGCTTTGGGGTGCATAAGCCAAGATAACAAGTGTCCCAAAGAAGTTGAGTGAGCTATAATGAACTAGGAATGAACTCAACATGTAGGAGCAATGATGTTTCCATCAATCAAGGAGATGGCGCGTGTGTTCTGATCATTTGCAAAATTGGAATATTGTGGAAAGGGGTCAATTACCCCCAGATTTGTCACAAAAGTTGGACCACTTAGTGGAGATAGACAGGGGTGTGTAATGCCCTTGCTTTGTACTGCTCTTTTTTGGTTTGAATAAATTTTTACCCCTCTTTTAGTTTGAATCTTGCAAAAAATTCACAGATTACAACTCCTACTCAATTTCACACTTCGCAGCCAAATCACATTTTAATTGATAATTGCATTTGTCAATTAAATTCAATTCTAAATTGCACAACATCAATTTATGCTTACATTCAAATTTGAGAGGTAATTCAAATACATTTGTTCAATTTCATAATTCCCAGACCAAGGCATTACAATCTATCAAATCTCAACTTCACACCCCTCTTGCAGCCTTCATTCATCAGCAAAACCTGCAAAGAAGCTCTGTTTAAACTATTTCCTCACATCGCTGTTTCACTGCCATCGCCTCCATTACTTCTCTCTGTTTTTAATTTCTTCCGATTCTTCCTGAACTCACTACTACTCCTGCGATCCTCTGTCTTACTCTCCTATACTCCGCGTGGTATACATTTTTTTTCTCAGTTTTATTTTAAATTTATTTGCTACGGTTTATGGCGCCCCTGTCTATGCCCAATCTGCATTTTACAATTTTTATGTTAAATTCTATCTCTTCTCTGCCCCCTTTACCTTTTTCCTGCGCACTTTTACTGGCTTAACATATCATATTAATGAGCAGCAATCGCATCTTCTCCTCCCTCTTTATTCCTCACGATCTAGCTGCTCTCTTTTTTTCCTCTATTTAATCTGAAGTCTTAACAAGACAAGTCAAATTAGGTACTCATGTACAATCTAATAGAATCCCAAGGTACAGAAAGAAAGTGTTACCTCCTAGAAGAAGAGAAGGAAAGAACTGGTGGGGAAAAATTTCATTCCACAGAGGGAAGGAGAACCAGATAGCCCCCCAAAAAATTATAGTGTCTCCACCCCTAGAAGATCTCAAAGATGTACATATGTTCTCTTTATATATGACTTGGTGAAAATATCAACAATCTACTCTGATGTAAGACGATATTGAAGATCAATGATAAGCTCCTATATAAGATCTCATATATAGTGCATATGGATCCAATATGCTTGCTTTGTTGTTGGTGAACTAGATTTATTGAGATCAAATTAACACTTTGGTTGGCACAATAGATGATGGATGGTAGTTGATAGGTAATGCCAATCTTTATTAGGATGTGATGAAGTCAAATGACCTTTGTAGTGGTATGCATGTACCCTCTATATTATGCCTTTATAGATGAAAGAGAAACTTAGCATGTTGCTTTTTACTTGACCAACATATAAGACCATATCCCAGATTAAAATTGTAGCCAAATGTACACTTGTGATCCTCATAATCACTAGCCCAATCAAAATTGGTGTATCGTACTAAGCCTATATCTTGACCTATTGCATAATGTGTCCCTAATGAGTGTGTCCCATGTACATAGTATAATATATGTTTGGAAAATTTCTACTGAAGCTCATGAGGTTCTTCCATAAAGTGAGAGACAATGCCAATAGCATAAGAACTATAAAGATGAGTATGCATGAGGTATATGAGACTCCACACAAGTTGTCAATACAAGGTAGTATCAACAAAAGCAGTCCAACAACGAGCCTCCACTTTGATCCATGATAGAGAGGGAGTTGGTCAAGCTTACAACTAGTCATCTGAAACAATGAGAGTGGATCAAGAGCATATTTGAGTTGAGCGATACTTATCCCAGAATCAGTCTAAGTGATCTCAATCCTAAGGAAGTAATGTAGCAATCCCAAGTTGACCATAGAGAATCTATCATGTAGAACAGATTGAATGTAGCCAATCAGTGATAAAATCCAATTGATGATTAATTCATGGCATACAACACCAAAAGGATAAGCTCATCATCTTGTCATAGAATAGAGATATTAGGGTTGAAATGACATTGGGTGAAACCAAAAGAAAGAAGGAATCTATCTTGCCATGCCAATCCTTAAGGGCCTCTTATGAAGTATGCATGCTAAGGAAGAATTATAAATGAATCCCTACAGTTGTGTCATATAGATCTTCTCTTGTAGAGAACGATAAACAAATGCACTCTTTATGTCCATCTAATATGCAAGCCAATAGTGAGTGATGGTAATGGCTAGAGTGAGGTACATGTAATTCATTTTGACGATGAGTGCAAAGGTTTCAATACAATATATTGTAGGTACCTATGAGAATTCTTTGGCAACAAATCACGCTTTGTATTTGTTGACTATTTCATCTATTGCATAGTTGGTTCAAAAGATCCTTTTGCATCAAACCATCTTTCTTCCCTTATTTACTTGAAGTCTTGAAGGATAAGTTAGTTACTTTCTTCTCTATTTACTTGAATTCCTTTATCCTTTTTTACCCTTTTGAGATGGGTTGGAAATCAAGGTAGTGGATTTTGAAGACTTACTAGATAGTGTATTCATTTGAATCAACTTAGTTTGCTCGTCAATTAGACATTCAACAAATGCATCAAAGGTGGGCATGGTAAAATCAATTCCTAAGACATCTCTAGTGGCATAGCAGGTAGATACAAAGATAGAATATTCAAAACTTGATTTTGAGAGAATGCTTACAAACAATTGTGCATTAATTTGAGTAATGTTACATTGTTCTAATTTGAATCAAGGGGACTTTGAATTCAATACAAAGTCCTAAATTCTTACAAACTCGCTAGGATTCAAGCTAATTATTTTTTCTCTAATTGATTACTACAAATTTCATCATTTTTACCATACAAATCTTCAAGTTTTATTAGGTGTTGTGAGAGATTGAACATAAAATAAAAGAATGGGTGAGATTGTTAAACCAAGTGAGCCAAACACTTCATTTGTTTTGTTAAAAAATCTACTTTAGTTGTTACGGTACTTGGTTTTGTTTTTGCACCAATAATTATGAGCCAACATTTTTTATTTTACATGATTATTTATATTATTTTTTCAAGCAAAGTAGTTAAAAGGCATTTGAATTAATGTATGATTGACCACGATGGATTGTACATAAAGAACTAAGAAAATATTCAAAACAAAACAAACACTTGCACACCTTGTTACTTCACTAAATCAAAACCCTCCAAAAAAATGTAGTTTGCAACTTGTGTTTATAAGTTATGAAGCTTTTACAATTTTCTAAAATTTTGCTTGTTAAGAGAAAGAACTAACTACAATTTTCGATTCCTTAAGAAATTCTAATCCATTTCAAAAAAATCACCTAATTTCAATATTGTGGGAAAAAGTTAAGCCTAGTTTAAAAAGCTAAAAAAATGGCTTCAAACAAAATTACAAGCACCTAGAGCAAAATCGTAAAAAAATATCTTCATTGATATATAGTGTCCAAAAAGAGATTTTTATTAAGTGTAAAAAGTCAAAATTTTGACATTATGAGCAAAAGTTATGGTCCATCAAAGAAATTACCCCTTATAGTGTCCTAGAGGGAAAAAATTAGGCCCTAGGGGCTAGTAGGTGATGCTCTAGCAATGCAATTGGTGGTGCACTCAAGCCAAGTGATGTTGTGGCAGAGCAACACGACAATAGGAGGGAAAATAGACAAGTGGTGATGAATGGAATGGGCAACACCACTAGGGTGAGAGTGAAGTGACATCAACTGAACATCAATGGTTAATTTCATCACTAAGGGAAGAACACCAATGGCACTATTTTTTGTCATAGTGCACTAGTTGTTGCAACTGGTTGTAGTTGCTAGCAACCTACTATGTAGGCTATGTGGTATGAATAATGTCACATAGTCTATCCTTTTCTTTTTTTAATTAATTTTTCTAACAATTGTACAATTATGAAGGGTTGTACAACTAGGTAAAAAAAATTGCCCCAAAAGCTCCTATCAAAAAATTTGATGAGTTTTATATAAATCTATAGGTTTTGACATCTTATAAGTGTGATGGTGAGGTCCATTTTGTGCTACAGTACCTCCAAGTGCCTACTAGTAAAGATTTATGTAAAACCCTACGGTGCAATTTTTTGTTAGTTGATTATGTGGTGTCTTTTTTGGACAAAACAAAAGTTGATCCTAACGAATTTAATCTTTCTAAATGCAAAAGAATAATATGATTTTTCCTTAGAGGCCTCCTACAACAAGTGTGACAATTACACAAATAATTAAAAGCATAAACCTATAGAAAAAAAATTGGTGTGTTCCTAGATTTGAAAAATTAAATATTGACTATACTACCATGCTCTAATACCATGTTAGATTTAATAATGAAGAATGTTTAAATAATTAAGTTTCCCTAATATTTAAAATAGAATTACAACAGCATAAATTAATAACATTATAACAAATAATAAAATTCCAATCACTTAAAATTCTAGATGATGAAATGATGGAAATGATTGCATATATATAGGCTCTAGGATGCATGAGCCAAGATGACAAGTGTCCCGAAGAAGTTGAGTGAGCCTCGATGAACTAGGAATCACTCAACATACAAGCGCAGTGGTATTAAGAGAACTCAACTCAATGAAGGAGAGGCGGCACCAATTTAAGGAGTTGAATGAGGTAGAGGTGGCATGTGCTCCCATTAATCAAGGAGATGACATGTGCTCTTATTTCCTAATTTACCAAAGTAAATAAATAATAATTACCTAGTAAACTTAATATAAGGAGTAATAAATAAATAATTAATCCAATAGGTGGTAATATAAGGATGTGAAAATGGACAGGGAAGACTAGTGTATCACCCTATATTGTGTTCTTTGCCAAATTCATGTGATAGCCTAGTTATGTCAATTAGTAGTACCATCTCAAAAGTTGAAACTTGATGAGGTGGTTTGTGCCTTATTGTTATTAGAGATGAAGTGGAAAACATCAAAATTTGTTAAGAATGCCTTGTTCATCAAAGGTTGTTTGAAGGATAAAGGCAAGAACAAAAAAGACAAACAATATAAATCTAAGGGGAAGTCTTAATTCTCTTAGAAGATCTAAGTTCAAATACCGGAATTGTAGAAACGCTAACCACATTAAGGATAGCAAGGAGAGGGACAAGGAGTCTATTGACATTTGATTTATACTCAAAGCAACTCTAATGAAGACACTAGTGACATGTTTGTTGCAGCACTTGCTAGACATGCATGTGAGGATGCATGAATAATTGACTTTGGAGTCTCTTTTTATATGACTCCCATCAAGGAGTGGTTTTACTAATTATGAAAGCATTAATGGTAGAAAGGTCTACTTGGGACATAAATCTTATCTCAATGTTGTTGGTCACAAAAAAGTCATGCTCACTTTTAAATATGGGAAGGCCATATATCCTTATGGTGTTATGCACATTCAAGATTTGACAAGAAACATGTTGTCCATGAGCAAGATGAATCGCATGAGGGTGCATTTGGTCTATCCCGACATCAGATAATAAATCTACTTCATTCCCTTCATGATAACAAACACAATGTCTTCAAAGTCCTTACAAATTCCTCTAATAATCCTATAAGCTTCCATCTTGAGCAAAAGGATTTTCTTAAACCAAAACTAGCATTGTTCAAGTCCCCTTCAACTATCAAATTCCTACAACCCACCAATTTGGCCAACGAGAGTCTAGAAATCATAGCTTCTAATTTTGTTTTAGTGTTGGTCCTAGAACCCAAAAAAGGAACCTCACTTCACAAAGTTCCCACAATCATCACATGCAATACCATGCCAACCCCTACCTACTATAGATTTGCTTATATAAGACCATCACAATTAAACCTAAGAAACCCTTTCTTGTGAGGATTGAGGGAGGATAGAAAGGGGGGTTTCAAATAGAATATATAGCCTTTGAGGATACACAATTCTTTACTAGACAATGAGCTAAATACCTTCTACAAATCAAGTTGATATATTTGACAATAAACCCTTCAATACCTTTTCCTAGGACACGATTCACACTAGAAGGTGTCTTGCCCTCCAGTCAAATCTTCCAAAGAATACCCACAAGTCCAGTTTTCCAAAGCATTATGCCCAAGATGTCACACCCAACAACAAAGATGTTTCATAGAAACTAAAAGAACCCAACACCAATTTGATTTAGAGAACAAACAAATAGAAAAGCAAGTGAACCATCAACTCCACGTCTACTTTACATGAAACACACTAAGAACTATCAAATCTCCTATTTACTAGATTATCATTAGCGAGGATTTTATTCGCCCTCTTCACATTATCTAAATGAGAGAATTATTACCTTAGAAAATCTAAGGTGCACAACTAAAATTAAGGTATCTTGTGACCTAGAAACATGTATGAAGATAGCCACCTAAAAAGTAGATCATAGAAATGTTAAATAAATTAGATTTTTTAGAATATTTAAGTATGTCATTAACACATTTCACTGTGCCCCCAAAACAAATCAACTTGAGATACATTCATTTGATTCCTTTATTTTTAAAATATAGGCAAATGAGGCTCGCACGTTTTAAGGCAAAACTGCAACTCCACGGCAAATTTCTACATGCCCACCTAAAATCAAGGAATGGTTCACCATTTTTTTTAAATGTTTAATATCTTAAGAAATATATATATGGAGCCATCCGACCAACAAATCCTTTTGGAAAACAAAAAGTGATATGGGATTGCTCCATAGATGATTACTAAACCTTGATCATAATTAGTAGAGCTTTAGAGGGACAACATCTTGCATGGACGAGGAATTGTTATGATTTTAATTCAAAAGAGACCCACAACTGTATTTATCTATAACTATGAGAATTGATGAAGAAAGCATGGGTTTTTCTTGGTCGGTTGCCATTACTTAATTGGGTTTCTTATGGCTAAAGGTAAATCTTTGCACTCTCACATATGAATACACTGATAGTTTTGCTGATCACATTCTTTAACATTTTTCCACCATTGTAGATTTGATGGTACATATGTTGGGTATTTTTTATGAGGATACGTGTTTGCATTTTCTATACCATCCTTTGTGTTGATTCGTCACTGTTAATAGCAGCAATTTCCTTGCCAAATTTCATTGATGTACGTTAGAAATGGTTTCTTAGGTATTTAAAAATGGGTTGCCAATTTTGTTTTGTTGAAATGGTTGCCTGCTTGAAAACAAATTTCATTTGTGAACAGTTTAAATGGGTTCTACAATCTTCATGATAAGTGGCAGCTCCTCGTGAAAATTTTGGCTTCTTTCTCATCCTCTATATACCAAGGCATTTAATTGGGTCAAGCCACAATATTTAGATATTTAACTCTGTCAAGGACTTATCAAGTATTAATTTACTTGACAATCCAAATTTTTAAGTCATTGCATCTATAAAATAAAATAAAAATAGAAATTCATCTTTCTATTGTCTGTATCCTTTGTAAGAAAAGCATGCTCAAACGAAAGGACACGTAGAGAACATGAAGTTTTATAATTTGGTATTTCTAACAGTGACATTTTAGCATACAATGCTTTCCCTTTTTGTGTGATTCTAAATAGAAAATTATAGAATCAAAACACGTTATACTTCATTCTGTATAGGAATGTCTCTGGGACTTCCATAGCTTCAACAAGAAACTATTTGAAGCTATTGTCAACACACTGTCCTTGTTTCTAAAGACTTTGTTAAGAGTTTGTCTGCCATCAATTTATGTCATAACCACTGCATGAACCTAGTATATTATCCATCATTTTTTAAAAAATTTACACATCTACAGTAACTCTTAATCAGAAACCAATCTGAATTTTAACAAGGCTAACTCTCAAAAATATTGAAGTACACATAATCCACACGTATACATGATTCCTGTGTCATCAAATAAACAGAAATATGGCAGCTTGACAGATACGGAAAACTGTATAAATAACTGCTTCTTCATTATGCAACTCCATGATCGCATTGTTGTGTCATCAAATAGCTGCATATGATTATAAACCAATAAATTTTCATTATAACTAGGATGTGCATCCACGAGCTTTTTTGTGATACCGAATGGAGTATCTAATATATTCCAGATATAGTTAAACCGATAGCTTAACATATTGCACCATAGAATGGATGTGGACCAGACACTAAACCTTGCATTAGCAAGTGAAGCTCCGTAAAAAGAATGCCTACTGTCGATATTCTCTAAGTCAAATAAATGTTTAAACATCCGAGCAATCAACTATGAATGGTTTGACAAAATTGATAAATTCCTGAGTTCTGATTCCAAGTTTCAAATCAACTTCCCCTCCACCTAACCAAAAATAATCTGGCTTGAGCTTGACAATAGCATCTGAAAGAATGACCTGTATCAGACAAAATATGATTAAACTGAAAGGCCATATCTCTATTGTCAGAAATGTGACTAGCTCCAAATTAAAAATATTGAAATTCACCCTCCCATAATAATGCACCACCAAAGATAGAATCTTACAGGAATATCTGTTTTCATGCCAATGGGAGTTATGGCATTGTGCTCATATCCTGAAAGAACAAATGCATCTTCCTCGGGTGCAAGCCTCACTGCAACAATGCTCCAAAAGAGGGTTGAGATAATACAAAATGATATGTCACAAGAAAAGGGCTAAATTATACAAATAAATAATTAATAACTCATCAAACACACCATTCAGTTCAGTTGCTGTCATATTATTGTAACATTTATCTACAAGGATGGGTATAATAAAGAAAATGATCACACAAAAATCAACAAGCCAATATACAAGAAAATAGTTGAATATTCAAACTTTACAAAGATATTAAATTCCTCAAAAGGTAAATACTAGTCACTTATTAGTTATTGCTAATAGATTTTTGCTGTCTTCATGGTTGCTTAAACAGGTGAGAAATCGATGAAGAGGCCAGAAGTTATCAATTCAATATTGCACTCAATGCCCAAGTGCCCTCTTAGTGCTCAGTTTAAATGACCCGGCTACGTTGCTTGCTAACTTTGATGCCAAGTACTCACATATATTTAGAGTAACAAAGTATTATAAAAGAAATTGTACATACTTATATTAGTGAACATGAAATATGTAATGTCCCTCTCCTCATTTGCCCTAGAATTTGCCTACTAATCATAAATTGCAACAAATTAGGGTTAGGATTTTGCCTTATCAAATAAATATCTCTTTAATAATGTAATCTTGGGTTTGAACCTGCAATCACCAAATGAACAATATATATATGTGTGTGTGTGTGTGTGTGTGTGCGCGCACGCGCGCTTACTTAGGCAACTACATCACATCCATAGATTATCAATAATGCAAGCATATTAGGATTTTGGGGAGAAGGGACTAGATGGGTCCGCCCGAAGCCATTTCTACACCAAGCCTAAGAGGGAGTATACTACAGCCCTCCCCCTTGGTGGCTTGTATCTGCTTTCCCCATCAATGTCCCAACCCCCTAAAGACACTTGCCATCTTGTGGAATTGGGTGGGGATTGCAAGTGGGCTCTGTTGGCTCTCTATGTAAGTGCCCTCTGGTCCTAAGAGCCATTACGGTCAACTCTAGAACGGGCCTTACTTAGCCTTGTTTACCACTCCACCCCAGGCCCTTCCTACAAGGTGGGTTTCAAAACATCAAGCATATCACATATTCTATCACAAGAACATATACTAAAATATTCTTTATTATCCATAAGCAATATATATACATATGTAAAACAATGATTGGCAGAAAATATCCAATATACCCCTGAATATATATGTATATCTGATAATAATGATTTGCTGCACTGGAATGAACTCGTTTCCTTTGTGATTGTTGGTCTGTATGTTCTTTGTCTTCAATCAATCTGTCCTTAATATTCAGAGGATATTGTTAGTGTAAATCAACACATAAGAATCTATTATCCATATTCAGATTAAAGAAAGCTAACAACTTGTAAGGCTCAATAATTGCTGCAAGCATCATTATTGCATAATCGTATATAAGCTATGTATTTATATTTTATATGAATATATATATATAAATATATCTATAATTATGTGCAAACTTACCGTCCCCATATATTCTTGCAGTACCTGATCATGTCTGCTGCTATGCTCAGGTAATACTCCTATTTCCTGTCCTTATTCACTGTTTGTAATCTGTGTTTTAAATCTGATTACATTCTATTCTGTTACCTCTCCTGAGTGCGGATTATTAGTCATTTCTGAATGCTTACCGATCAGATTTCTTATTTCCTCCTTAAATCTGTTCCTATTTTCCTTTCCCTTTCTTGCTTCCTCCCTCCACGTATTTATCTTATACCTTCCTTAGACCTCTTCATAAAGAGAGGCGATCCTTGGAAAGGAGACGTCTTTGCTGAAGGGAGGCGTCTAAAGGAAACAACTTCATTTTAAATTTAAGGGTTATAACTTAAGCACTGCCCCTCTTAAATATAATTGCTTCTTTAAAAGTAGCATGAATCTAATCGCTGCTTTAATAGGATTATTCACTAATCATTTATTACTAATAATTTCTGTTGATCGCTGCTCCTCTTGAATCTTAATCGCTGCATTATAATTATTATGGATCTGCTGCCCCTGCTAGTCTATTATTGATCGATCCCTTGCCACATTCATTCCCAGCGATGATCTCATTGATCTTTATTTGCTGTGATTCACTTTTGTATTGTCCTACGTGGGTGGGCATGTTATATGGGGGAATAAATATGTTATATGTATCTTATTTTACTAACATATTTATAAATTGAATTTATTGTAAATATATATTTATTTTTATATTAGTTTTATATATATTTTAATATTGACAGTATTATATTATGATGAATTTAAATTGTTGATATTTATTTTTATATACTTTTAGTATTTTAGTGTTGATAATGGCCGGGGCATGACAAAATACTAAAATTGCATTACTGATAAAGATAATTTCCAAATCATCTTAACCATTTTTGTAGCTATTTTCTACAAATTTAAAAGTCCCACAAGATATCTATCTTAGCTATGCAAAGACCATTAGTTGTTTCCTCTAATAAATTAATTTTGTAATTGCTAAGTATGTGTTGAAAACTAGGTTCCACAGGGACACACCCCAAGAGCTTTTCCAGGTGTCCCCATACCCAGGATGTTTCGGGATGCAGGGATGCAGGGACATACCGGAAACATCTCCAAGCTGTCTACCAAACCCAGCTGCCAACTGGAAACATCCCGGAAATAGATCCCCATGGAAGGCTGGCCATCCCTGACCAGAAAAGCCCAAAAAATTAAAAATTAAATACATTGCTAAAGAAAAAAGCATGCATCATGTGGAGACCTTGTCTTTCAAAACCCTAAAAGCATCGATGCACTGACAATATTTAATTGAATGAATGTACAACTGAAAAACTTGGCTCATGGTCCCCAAACGCAACAAGAAATATTGAGCGTGTAATGTAAGCAGGCAGATTTGCAACATACTGTTTACTTTTGCAGCAGCATTCATATTGCTTAAGGCTCACTCCTGAGGTTTACTATTGTAGTGGGCAGCTAACTTTCACCTTTTAGTGGGCAGTTTGCAGCTAAAGAAGAGCAGCAGCAGAGGTAGGTGTTAATTTTTAGAAATTTTCTTTTATTTTTCAAAACTAAAAGAGTTAAAAACTTAACGGCCTATGGCATTTTTCCTTTTTTCAGTATGCAACTTTGCATTTTTTATTTAATTTTTCTTAAAACAACATGAAACAGTAATGCAGGTAGTGAACATGAAACTTTTGGCGTAGAACAAAGAAGAGTTTCAGTTGGGTGTTCATCAAGGTGTGGGAGTACTGTGAAGTGGGACAGCTACATAACCCATTTGAATACACTTGCATCCTTCTAAGACCTTATGCAAAGGGCCCGTTCAAACCCTCTAAACCTCTTTTGCAATTCATAACAGCTTTAGACAAAAATAAAAATAAAAATTCAGAGAGTAGAGCTTGGTTGTCATTTGTGCAACAAAGATTTCAAAGTTACACCAAGGTATCTAGTCATCTTATGGCATTACAGGACAAGGGATTTAGGTTTGTCCAAAGATAACCATAGAGGCAAATAGATTGTTTCCAAAGGGTGAAACAAGATTTAAGGATATGTCAGTAGTGTACAAAATATTCTATGCCATCCATCGTTGTTAGTGGTAAGATTTCTACCAGAGGAAAGAGGAAGCCTAGTTAGAGGTCAGGGACAATCGCAGGGATGTTAAATGTGCAATCGTGGGAAGTGCCAGCTTCTCTAGTTGCCAAATTTGTACTTGCCCACACCATCTCATTTCATATGGCATATTCTCTGTATTTTAAACTACTGCTAAAAGATACAATGTTGTTGATCCCTCATATGCCCCTCTTGGAGATCATAAACTATGTGCCAGCCTCCTTAATAGAGAGTATCCTAAGGTGAATTTATTAGATAGAGGACATGAAGCAAAGTTAGCTACAGAAATTATCATGGATGGTTGAACCAATATAGGTCATCAATCACTCATCAACAGCATAATCAAATGTGCAGCTAGCTCTTATTTTCTTAGATCTATCGATTTCTTGATAAACATACAAATGCAAACTTTCAATTTTAAATTTTAAAGAATGTCATAGAAAAGGTTGGGGTCTCAAATGTTGTACAGGCGGTCACCAATTCAGCAAGTGTAAATTAGTTGGCATAATAGTGGAAGGTGCTCAGAAGCACATTTTTTTGACCCTGTGTTGTGTTCATGCATTGAACAACACATTGAAAGACATAAGGAAGATAAATTGGGCAGAAACAAAAGATATACAGATGTTCATTTGCAACCAACACATCACTTGTTCTCTTTGGGACTTTTCGAGGAAGAAATTCCTCAAACCCATGGAAACTAGCTATGCCAATTATTTTATTTTGTTGGAGAGGATGGTTGAAATGCAGCAGCCTCTACAATCAATGATGGTTAATCTGGAGGGATAAATGGCCAAAGGAAAACACAACTTAAGGAAAGAGTGTGAAGTAAAAGATCCTTGATGATGATTGGTGGTCCACTAAGGTAAGAGATTCTAATTTTATTATTAAATTATTAACTTATTCATGTTTGTACCTTGTTAATTATTTTTATTTTTTGTATTAGCATTCACTCTTTGTCATTTGAGTCCTATTCTTTTTTGAAATTTTTGTTTGCAAATATATTTGTTCTTTCATGTCACCTATTGTGTGGGTCATTAGATATGTTGATAGAAACTCTCCTAGTCTTGGAGAGATTTACAAGACATTTGACAACATGCTTAGGAAAATGAAGCAAGCAATTCATGATAGAGAACCTAATTTGAGATTATATAAGGATCATATCAGGCCCATTGTGATGTAGCAATGGAACACTATGAACACCCTGCTTTATATGGCAGCCTATGTTCTAAACCCAAATGGAATGCACCGAGCATTGGAAGAGTGTCTCCTTGTGATGATGAAGAGGTGAAAGGCAGGTTAATGAAGGCCCTTTGAAAGATGTATAGCATTAAGGAAGCAACTTTACTTCAAATGCTATGGATTGCCTTTGTCAATCTTCAAGGTCCACCATTTAGCTTACCAAAGGCAATGATAGATTGAGCTAATGTAGCTCAATCTGATCCTATTGGACGGTGGACATGACATGGCATAGCAAGGATGTAGTAGAATTGAGGATGCTTGCCACTTGCCTCCTTTCACAAGTAGTTAGATCTTTTGTCGTAGGGAGAAATTGGTCCACATACAACTTCATGCAATCAATCAAAAGGTATAGACTTACTTCTCAACAACAAAGAAATTGGTGGCCATGCATAGTGCCTTGCAACTCCAAAATCAATAGACTCCTAAGAATCAACAAACTCCAATTACATGGTGGGATGTTGATTTCAAAGATGCCACACAAATTGATGAGGTAGCATGGAAGGGATTGATTGGGGTTCCATTGGATGAGGCAATCCCTCATATTGGCATTGACTTAGATTTAAACTCTGATTTTAATTTAGACAAAGGTAAGGTAGAGGCATAGCAACAATAGATATAATTGTCTACATCTTGTCATTTTGTATGTGTAGCCTTTCAGCCTTTTCTTTACATAAAGGAGGGGTAAAAATATTATTAAAACAAGAAGTAGTACAAAGCAAGGGCATTACATAGCCCTATCAAGCTCCACCAAGTGATCCAACTATTGAGACAGATCTGGGGGTAACTGCCCCCGGTCCACTAAATTCCAATCATGATTATGATCAGAAGCCCATTTACTATTTAGCCAAACAATCAGCAACACCATTCCATTCTCTAGGAATATGAATGAAAGTAACAAACTCCAAAGAAGCACAGAGGTTGAGAATCTGATCAGCAATCAAAGCCAAATGCCAGCTAAAATCATCTAAGTGTCCTCTATTCAACAAGTTCACCACAACCTGGGAATCCGACTCGCATATGATCCTTCACCACCCCAATTGACTTCCACGCTCCACAGTCGATAAAATGGCCTAAGCCTCCATTAAATTGTTAGTATGAAGACCCTTATAAACAAAGAAGATAAACTAAACATCTCCAGAGCTATCCCAACCAACACCACCAATTCCAACATGACCAGGGTTTCCTCGAGAAGAGCCATCTATGTTGATTTTTGAGACTCCCTAAGGTGGAGGAGACCATTTCCCCTCCCTATTCACCTTTGGGGTAGGATGTCTACATCTGTTGCGCATGAGCTGTCGTTGTTGAGGAGGAAAATGAAGACGATTACAAAGCCTTTCAGCTTTTTCATTTTGTTGTATATGCAGATTAGTAATGAAAACTCAAATGATTAGACACTAAAAAAAATTAATTCATATGTCAACTTGAATGAATTCTCAATTCAACTTGAATGTTACATAATATGGTTATTTAATAAATATGATCAATGCCTTATCATACAAATATTTCAAATTTTCCTATATTTATAAAAAATTCCTTTTTTTTTAATTCTCACCCCCTATCATCCACTAAAAAAGGGCCTCCCATCCCAAAAACACACCCCCACTTCCCACATTTCCTGTCATTCCCTAACATCCTAGAAATGTGTCCCCGCATTTCCTACCATCCCCATCACAAAAATGCCTTGGAACATAGGTCAAAAATGATCCTTCTTTTCTGTTTGGCATTTTGGGTATTTTTCCTTTCATTTAATTCATCCATAGAGTTGATGCCAAGGGCAAAGCCTGCTTCAAGGCAACAAAATGATGACCACACCCAAGCTATTTGATTTGAGGAAATGGTTGAAAGAATTCATCGCCAAGTGATTCAATTGGATCAAGTCTATCATCATGGGGTGTGTCAATATTATTTGTTAAGAATGACTTTTGAGATTGTGTTTAAATTGGAAGAAGTTGAACAAGGTGAGAAACAGCTATGAACTGTTTGATTAGATGAAAGGGAAAAATCTTTTTAAAGATAGTGAAGACAATAGAAAAAACCAACAGATGAGACACAGATTCAAAGCAATAATGGACCCTTTTAAATGGTTTTTTCTTTGCTCCTCTGATTGAGCCAAAATCGAGTGAACCCAATGCTCCACTTGATGTGCTTTTTGTGATAAACTGATTGGTGGAATGTGGTTGCTTCGTAGACCAGCAGCATTATGGTAGGATAAGGGTGATAGATCAAGAAAATGGCAGCATAAGAATATAATGAAGGTGGATACTGGAAAAAGGACAGCATGTAGTTAGTATATGGATAGATGATCAAATGGAAGAGGAGGCCTCCAATTTCTAGATTTTCCAAGAGGGAAATGGAGGGCCAAGATACATTGGTTAATGGTGGGCTAGGATTTAAGGGGAATGGAGGCATGGATTGAAGTTGTAACCATGTGACAAGTGTCCCATGAGGTGTAAGAGCAGCTATGTTCACATGTGTGAGCACTATGACATATGTAAAAAGTAGGGTGGCTATATGTGTGAGCAAGGTAGTGGGCCTAGGTTAATAGGAAAAAAATGAGGTTGAGGCTTGAGAGGGTTTCAAGCTTGCATGCTCACACGTGTGAGCAAGGAGTGGGGTGAGTAAGCATGCTCACACGTGTGAGCATTAAGGGGAATTTGGACACATGTTAGATGATGGTTAGTTTAGATTTTAATCCATGTAAATGGATCAATGGATAGGATTAAAAGTTGGTGGATTGTGGGATATCATGGAATTAAATATTGGAGGTAATGTTAATGAAGATTAATTAGACCAAATCAATTAATTAAGTAGGTATTAATTAATTGATTTTGTTGGAGGATTTGGAGGATAAGATTAAACTCATTTTAAATTTATTTAATCAAACGTGAGGGATAAAGTAAAAGATAAATTAATTAATTAATGATTACTTATTTAATTAATAGCTAGAATAGGGTAAAGTCAAATGTGATTGGGTATGGATAAATTTAGGTGTCTACAAATAGGTTTAAAATCAAGATACCAAAAATTGAGGATCAACAAAACAAATGTGTTGAAAACTTCTTTCAAAGCTTAACATAGAAATAAAGAGCCCACAAATGCACATTTTGGGTTGATCAATGTACTATTAGGAATTCTACATCATTCATATTCCCCTTGCTAGGTTTGTTAGTCTTTAGAATACATACAATAATTAGTTGTTAGTTTGCTAGGAGTTTTGTTTATTCCTGTGACTGTTTGTTATGGTTTGTTATCCTATGATTATCTATTTAAGAGAGTTGTTATAAGAGCTCTCCTATAATATAGGATAAAAAAGTCCTATAAATTTGTAATATGTCTTATTGAGCCAATGTACCACAAGGATGTGTCCCCCTAAAATCCCTACGTTGATGTCCCCAAAGCGTCCCCTTTTTTTATGATTTCCAGGAGACGCTAGGATGTCCTTGAGACATGCAAGGAACTCCCAAGAGTCTCCTAAGCATCTCAAGGATGCTCAAGCGTCTCCCATAGGCAAGCAATCAAAAAATTCTATTTTTTTTTAATCTTGTGCCCAAGCCCAAACCTTAATGGCCTAAGGGCTCCACTCAAACCCCAAAAACTCTATAAATCTGCCTTCTAACCTCATTTCAAGTCACAAAAAGAAATCAACAAGAAATTGATAGCAATGAGTGTGAGAGTGAGAACAACAAGCCCACAAGTGGAAGGTGAAATGAAGAACAAGGGGGTTGCGAAAGACCAAGAAGAGGAGTGATGCCAACTCAAAGGATTGAAAGCATTTTTCAAGCAAAGAGGTAGGCTCCTAGTTCCCTGTTCTTCCATGATCGGTTTTTTTAATTTCTTTTAATTAGTTTCTTTCATTACAAATTGAATACTAGTTTAAACTTTACATTGTTGATTGTAATTTGTTGCAAATTTCAATTTTAAATTTTAAATTCAATAGTTATTAGTTTAGTTTTGCAAATGAATCATGATTCAATGAATAATATTAATGAATCATGATCAAATTTTTTTTTTTAATAATATAACAGCAAGCTGTCATATTTTATTTTTTAAGTTTTAGATGATCAAAATTTTTATTTTGTCAAATTAGGATTATAACTTTTGTGTATACTCTATTTCTACGCTTCATGCGACTTAAAGAAAAACAAAAAGAAAATCTGTCTTAATCCCTTGCATTATGCATACTTTGAATTTTAACTTTAAAATTATAAACTTACATATATTTTATATCATTTATTGCAATGTCACTATGAATTCTCACAGCATGAGTGAGGATGAGGTTGTAACATACACCCCTAATTTTTCTTTTGGAAAACCTCTGTCTGTCGATTGGTTTGCTTGCTGTTATGTTTTCATTTTGATTGTTTCATGCATTGTTTTGATCATGGTTTCATTGCCAAACAATAGAAATATGCAAGGAGGGAAAATACTGAAATAGAACTATGCTTTTTCATAACAGATTACAACATCAAATAGAATCTATTGATTTCCAAAATAAATCAAACTTATTACAAAGGTAATTCAAACCTCATACATGAAGTTTCAGACCTGAGATTGGTCTCACAACAGCAGCAAATAAGCTTTGAATACCTCCAAACTCCTCAATGAAGACATGCTGAGAGTCCCTTAGGTTTCTACACCTCCAAACAGCCGCCAAGCACTGAAACTGGACTGATATGGAAGAGGTTATACATCAGCAACCTCACCCAATGATTCCCTCAAATGGTACGGCCCTTCTTGAGGGCGATTTTGTTTTAAAAATCAAACCTTCACCAAAAACCCTGAATGATAGAAATGAGGAGTCCAATGCTCCAATGCCCAGAATGACATGCCAAACCCTGTTGGAGCTATGAATGGTTTTATCCTTCAGCTACTGGAAAAAATCAGAGTTTCCAGAACTTCTGATTTTGCATTTCAGACCACAGAAAACACACAAAAACACCTACTAAACACCTCCAAAAGATGCAAACACCAAAACACACTAACACCAACAAACCCAAATCAAAATACTATATAAATCTTCATCTTTCACCTCTCAAAACCCTGAAAATATGAACCCTGTTGAAGCACTATGTGATCCCTGGATGGAACCACTCAAAATCTGACTAGGGTGGATCTCTCACCATCGAAACCAACTCAATACAGTGAGGGTTTTCGTCCTCAACACACAGCCCAAGTACTCTGGAGTCATACCAATAGCATTTTGTTAAGTTGCCAAAAAGAAGATAACCAAATGAGAGCCAAAATGAAGTTTTATAGAGAGTGAGAGGGAATTAAGGCAACTTTAGGTTTTTGAAATGTTTTTCCCTCCCAAAATCCAATGCCCCCTTTATGAGCCTTATAAAATTTAATTAATTAAAACATCTTATCCCTCCTTGGGCATCCATGCTCATAAGGAAACTATTTTGCTTTATCCAGTCTTCTAAAACGACGTTATCACATTAGGCACCAAGGTACTTTTCGATGACCACCTACCCCCTCACTTAAGTTATAAAGTTATTTTATAAAAATAACTT
Organism: Sequoia sempervirens; assembly: GCA_007258455.2. Taxonomy (NCBI): domain Eukaryota; kingdom Viridiplantae; phylum Streptophyta; class Pinopsida; order Cupressales; family Cupressaceae; genus Sequoia; species Sequoia sempervirens. The sequence continues at coordinate 19,813 of VDFB02337816.1, forward strand.
AAGTGACTGATAAAAAGCAAATATTAAATAATCCAACCTTAGGCTCTCCAACGCCACCATAGAAATAACGCTATTGAAAACACTATGGACTTGAGACCAGTTTCCCAAAATAGACTTACTACAAATAGCAATTTTTAAAAATAGTAAGTACTCACCAAACACCAAGTGGCACAAAATTGAAGATTACTGAGATGCCCTGTGTCTTGGTTCAGTACTGAGATGCCCTGTGTCTTGGTATGAATAATAAGCATTGCAAACTGGCCACTACTATAAATAGAAAGTCCCACCGAAAATCAACACTGGGCCCAATGCTGGCAACTAAGTCTCCTAATCAACTCTAACTGGCCTACAAGAACTCTGAAATAGTCTATTGGTCAATCCCACTACTCAAGAGCGAGAAGGGAACATTACAGTCCTCCCTCCTCAAGATTGCTTGCCCTCAAGCAATCACAAATTGGGATGTTGTAATATTTGCTCACTCTCCCAAGTAGCATCCTCCACTGGCAAATTCTTCCACTTAACCAAATACTCCTTAATCACCCTCCTCCGCAGTGTACACTCTCTGACCTCTGATATAGCCTCTAGAATCAAAATGAACTTGCCTTCCTCGTCCAAAGGAGGCGACTATGTAGAGGGAACCACATTTTGACCAAGTGCCTTCTTAAAGCAAGAAACATGGAAGACGTTATGCACCTTGCTACTCTTGGGTAGCTCCAACTCATAGGCTACCTTTCCAATCCTCCTAGTGACTCTGAAGGGACCATAAAAATGAGGCTTAAGCTTTTCTAACCCACTCTTCTTGAGAGTGGACTACCTGTAGGGCTGCAACCTCAAGTAGACCATGTCACAAACCTCAAAAACTCGCTCAATGTAGTGCTGATCAGCATACAACTTTTGTTGATTTTGTGCATGTTGTATGTTCTCTCTTAGAGACCTCATGATGTCCTAACTCTCCTAAAGTAGATCTCTGGCTTTGGGCACCCTACAATCTCCAAAAAGTAAAATCAACGAAGCTGGAAGCTTCGTAACCATATAATGCCATGAATGGAGACATCCGAATAGACATATGGAAGGTAGAGTTGTAGCAATACTCTCCTAAGTGTAACCACTTAACCCATGCCTTATGCTGCCCTGAAACATAGTTGCGCAGGTAACCTTCCACCCATTTGTTCACCACATCAGTTTTCCCATCAATCTGAGGGTAGTAACTCGTCTAGGGGTCAGCTCTGTACCCCATAATTTGAATAATTCCTACCAAAACAAACTCATGAACTTGAAATCCCTATCACTAATGATGGTCTTAGGTGTTCCATGAAGCCTAAACACCTCCCTGAAAAATAAATCTGCCACTTGTACTGCTGTAAACCCTACCGATATGGCAAAAAAAATGAGCAAATTTAGTCAATCTATCCACCACCACATAAATATTGTCCTTCCCCTGCACCTTAGGAAGCCCTATGATGAAGTCCATTATATACTTTCCCATTTCTAAGTAGGAATGAGAAGGGGCTGCAATAAACCAGCAGGATAAGTATGCTCATTTTTGTTTTGTTGGCATACTTGACACTCACAGACATACTTCAAAACATCATCTTTCCTCTTCCATGAGAATCTCTCACAAATCTACTTGTATGTCTTATAATATCCAAGATGACCAGCCATAGGAATGTCATGAAAAGCCTTAAATATATGCACTTTCACCTTAGATTCAGGACCTAACCATATTCTATCCTTGTAATAAATGAGACCATCCCTTACTTGGTACTTATTATCCTGTAATGACCCATCAAGAATGTTGTTGGCTAGTGCATTCTTGGCATAATCAGCCTCTATCTTATCCTTTCAATCTGTCGATATAACTGAAATGGTGCTCATATGTGGCCCCTTCTAGATAAGGCATCAGCCACTACATTCTTTTTTCCTTTGACATATTCAATGTCAAAGTCATACCCCTAAAGTTTACTCATCCATTTTTGCTGCCTCTCATTAAGATCCCTCTAATTAAGGAAGTACTTAAGGCTGTTATGATTAGTTTTCACTACAAATCTGCCCCCAACAAGGTACTGTCTAAACTTGGCAAGAGCATGCATGATTGTCAACATCTCCTTATCATAAATACAATAAGCTCTCTCACCATCTCTCAACTTCCTGCTTTCGAAGGCTATTGGATGTTTACTTTGCATGAGGACAGCTCCTATTCCTTCACTCAAGGCATCACACTCAAGCTCAAAAGGCTTGGTGAGATCAAGAATGGCTAAAACTAGGCACAAACTCATCAACTGTTTAAATCTATCAAAGGATTGTTGCGTTGTTTCAAACCAAACAAATGCCCCCTTTTTGGTCAAATCAATGAGTGGGGCAGCCAACTGTGAAAATCCTTTGACGAACCTCCTGTAGAATCCACAAAGCCCAAAGAACCCCTTCAACTAAGTGAGGTTTGTAGGTGGAGGCCAATCAAGAATAGCCTTGATCTTGAAAAGATCAACGCTAACTCCCTTAGACTGATAATGTGCCCAAGATACAACTCTGTCATGCCAAACTCACACTTGGACTCCTTTGCAATCAGGGACTCACTCTCCAAGATACCCAAAACCTCATCCAAATGCCTCAAGTGCTCCTCCCATGATTTGCTATATATCAAAATGTCATCAAGAATATTAAAACAAACTTATGCAAGTGTTGTCTAAAAATTTTGTCCATACAAGACTAAAATGTGGCAGGAGCATTAGTCAATCCGAAGGGCATAACAAGGAACTCGAAGTGACCAAAATGGCATCTGAACGTTGTTTTCTCAATGTCCTCTCTAACTCTGATCTGGTGATAACCAAACCTCAAGTCTATTTTGGAAAAATAGACTACTCCATGTAGCTCATCAATGAGCTCATCAATCCGTGGGATGGGGTACCTGTTTTTGATATAGTCTTCTTATAAGTGCCCTGTAATATATGCACATGCGCATAGTCTCATCCTTCTTCTTCACTAGCACCATTGAAGAAACAAATGGACTCTTACTCAACCTAATATGTCCCTTGTCCAAAAGCTCCTTGATTTCCTTTTCAATCTTGTCCTTATGTCTCTTAGGGTGCAAGTGTGGTGTAGTGATAACAAGCTTAGTCCCCTCCACTAACTCAATGATATGCTCTATGTCTCTATCAGGTGGCTTGCCTAGAGGTATACTGCCATAGATCTTGCTTCGCTTGGTAAGCAAAGCCTATATGTCAGGTGGGTAGGAATGCTTCTCTTCCTCTATAACTGTGGATATAACTATGCACTCTGCCACCCACTCCACCTAATCATGTCTAGAAAGCCTCTCCATGCGCTTGAAGGAAACAACACGAGGCCCTCCATTAGATATCCCAATCAATACAACATTCTTACCCTCTGATTTAAACTTCAGCTCCAAGGTCTGAAAATTGAGAGTGATCTCACCTACGGAACATAACCACCGAATACCCATCACTGCATCTATGTCCCCAACGCTAACCACATATTAGTCATCCTTGACTTCATAGTTACCCAACTAAAGGCTAAGCTGTGGAAACATCCTAGTACAATTAATGGTGAAAGCATCTTCTACCATCACTCTAAAACCATCAACCTCCTGTGTCGAGTCCCCTGCGTGCTACGAGTCCCTCATCAATAAAATTATGTGTAGCCCCTGAATCGATCAAGGCTATCATTCACTGCCCCTTAAGGACTCCTCTAATGCGCAAAAACTCATTCTTCTGGAAGCTATAAAGTTGGGCAAGCTTCCCTTCTTTCGTCTCCGCTTTTTCAGCCTCTTCATGAGGCTCTTCCTCTTCTTTTTCATCTAAATCAGATTGCTGGTTTGAACTTTCAGATGCACTTTCCTCTGTTGAATAGTACTCTATCTGATGCATTTTCCCCATTGTGGTACATGTATGATCCCTAGACCAAGGCTCTTTACATTTGAAGCATAGGCCCTTCTTCCTAAGGTCATTTAGAGTGTCTCCATCAATCCTAGTGACTGATTTTTTCTATTGATTGGTGTCCCTAGTGAATGGTTTCTTATCCTCCTTGTGTATAAATGGCTTGGACTGAAATTTTGTTTTAGGGACAGCCCACTCCATGCTTCTAGCTTTCTTCATTGCCTCCTGCAAAGTTGGTGGTTCAAAAGCCTTAATCTATACCTTAAGTGGCTCCATAAGTCCCTCACTGAATAAGACCACCAGTCTTCTCTCTGTAATCCCTAAAACTATCACTGAAAGCCTTTGAAATTCTGCTATGTAAGCATCCACAGTGCCATATTGCTAGCTAGGCCAACTCTCTGAAATGAATCTCAAGGTCTTTCTTATCAAACCTCTCGATGAGCTTAGTGGTAAACTCTTCATACAAAGTGAAGACCTATGACCCAAAGTAACAAGGCCATGGTACCACCACTCGTGTGCTACCCCATCAAGATGTAAAATGGAAAACTTAATTGCCTCATCCTCCGCCATGGGTCTAAGGGCCAAGTAGTTGTCAGGCTTTTGTACCCAAGCCCTCACTGTGCACTTATCACTCCCATCAAAGTGGTGAAATGTTACCTTGCCAATGGCCTGTTGCAAGTCTCTTTGCACTGTTGGTCCTCTATGATCAACTCTACCACCATTTCTCTTCCTCTTTTGATCTAAGAACTTGTTGTAAGACAAGTTCGCCTTAATGTCTTCAGGGAGAGTGTCATATTCTGCATAACCTTCCCTTAAGTTGTCTACAAAAGGTAAGGAAAAATTTAGATTAGGCTATGGTGTCTCCTTAGGTAAGAAAGTGGGTTGGAAAAGTCTAGAAAAAGTGTTTGAACCCATTGTAGTACACTGTCCACCATTACCACCCTACTGATATGTAGAACTTGTTGAGTTTAGATGATCAAATTTAGTGCACAGAAAATAATTCAAAATCAGACAACATAACACAGCATATACCCTGGGAAAACCCTCCTCTTGAGGGAGAAAAACCCAGCAACAAAGATCTCTCTTATATTGATGCAACAAAAGCAATAATTCACTTTACAATGAAGCCGAATACAAGGCCAATAACCAGCATCTACTCTAGATGCAATAACAGATGATAATTTTCTCTTCCTTGTAATCTGCACTTAGAGAGATTCGCAATCTGCTCTTGAATGAATTCGCACTTGAATGAAGGAATAAGTCGAACTTGCTTGATCTTGCCTCAGCTCGCCTTTATGCTCGAACTGTCTTCTCCAAGACTTCATCACAGAATATGGATCTACAGTAATTCGCCCCTGTATGATCTTTTCCTTTGTGTTCACTCTTTTATCATTCGCACTTTATCAGCAGATGAACTCGCACTGAATACAGAATTAGCGCTGCATATACCGCCCTGCAACTTGTGTTCACATTGGCACTTGATACTTATATTGCACTTGACAGATTCGCACTTGCACTTGATCAAATTGAATTGAAGTGAATGACCAAAGTCTGCTTGTCTATTTACAATAGATGAAACAAGGAGTATATATACAGGTTAGGGAGGTCGCACCTCCTCATCTCATGATGTCGGCCCAAGATAAAATGTTATTTTCATGATACAAAGGAAGTCGGCCAGATATGTATTCATAAAGAATGTAAATTAGGTCGGCCTCAATAACTTATTAAAATGTCTCTTAATAAATGACCAATATGAATTCATATTCTCTCATGTCGACCATAATGAATAATACAAGATAATAAGTATAAGTTGAATAGCCAACGGCTATCATTCAACTTATGTTTCCACGAAGGAGGTGAGCTGGAAGGAACTACCGAAGCTGCTATAACATTAACAGAACTACTATCTCCATTATGCGTTGTGTTACCCTGTGTATTGTTAGGAGCAGTATGAACCACAACGTTCTGCCCAATCTTTCCCAAAAGTTGAGACATCATGTCCATCATTGTGTCGAACTTCTTCTCCATCCTAGCTCCTAGACTCACTAATCTTCGTCTACATTTCCCTTTATCAGCCGTGTTACCTATAGTTTTTTCCTCATCACCTAGTGGATCCTGGTGCATCTTTGCACCCTGTGAAGACTCCCAATGAGCCTTAAGAACTTCTGAGATAGTTTGACATTCCGGAATAGGTGGGGGCTGCCAATGTCCTTTCCATAACTCCCTCTATATGTACCTCTGTTCTCTTTCACTCATAGAATGAAAAGTGTTGATTGCATGTGACTACACAAGATGGCAGGAAAGAGTGGCTCTGATACTACTGTAGCATACACCCCTAATATTTTTTTTTTTGGAAAACCTATGTCTGCTAATTGGTTTGCTTGCTGTTATCTTTCGGTTTCGATTGTTTCATGCATTGTTTTGATCATGGTTTCGTTGCCAAACAATAGAAATATGCAAGAAGGGAAAATACTGAAATAGAACTGTGATTTTTCATAACAGATTACAACATCAAATAGAGTCTATTGATTTCCAGAATAAATCAAACTTATTAGAAAGGTAATTCAGACCTGATACATGAAGTTTCAGACCTGAGATTGGTCTCACAACAGCAGCAAATAAGCTTCAAATACCTCCAAACTCCTCAATGAAGATGTGTTGAGAGTCCCTTAGGTTTCTACACCTCCAAACAGCCGCCAAGCACTGAAACTAGACTGATATGGAAGAGGTTATACATCAGCAACCTCACCCAATGATGCCCTCAAATGGTACGGCCCTTCTTGAGGGCAACTTTGTTTTAAAAAATCAAACCTTCACCAAAAACGCTGAATGATAGCTTGAAAAGTGGCACCAAGAAATGAGGACTCCAATGCTCCAATGCCCAAAATGACGTGCCAAACCCTGTTGGAGCTATGAATGGTTTTATCCTTCAGCCATTGGAAAAAATTAGAGTTTCCAGGACTTCTGATATTGCATTTCAGACCGCAGAAAACAAACCAAAATGCCTACTAAACACCTCCAAAAGATGCAAACACCAAAACACACTAACACCAACAAACCCAAATCAAAATACCATATAAATCTTCATCTTTCACCTCTCAAAACCTTGAAAATCTGAACTTTGTTGAAGCACTATGTGATCCCTGGATGGAACCACTTAAAATCTGACTAGGGTGGATCTGTCACCATCGAAACCAGCTCAATACGGCGAGGTTTTTCATCCTCAACACACAGCCCGAGTACACTGGAGTCATTCCAGCAACATTTTGTTAAGTTGTCGAAAGGAAGATAACCAAATGAGAGCCAAAATGAAGTTTTATGAGTGAGAGGGAATTACGGCAACTTAATTCAACGCCCCCTCCCTCCCCCTTATGAGCCATATAAAATTTAGTTAACTAAAACATCCTATCCCTCCTTGGGCGTCCATACTCATAAGGAAACTATTCTGCTTCATGCAGCCTTCTGAAACAACGTTATCACATTAGGCACCAAGGTACTTTTCGATGACCACCTACCCCCTCACTTAAGTTATAAAGTTATTTTATAAAAATAACTTAAGTTTGATAAAAAACAAATATTAAATAATCCCACCTTAGGCTCTCCAACGTAACCATAGAAATAACACTACTGAGAACACTATGGACCTAAGACCAATTTCCCAAAATAGACTTACTATAAATAGTAACTACTAAAAACAGTAAGTACTCACCAAACACCAACTGGCACAAAACTGAAGATTACTGAGATGCCCTATGGCTTACTATGAATAGTAAGCACTGCAAACTTGCCATTTATATAAATAGAAAGTCTGGCCAAAGACCAACGTTGAGCCCAATGTTGGCCACTAAGTCCCCTAATCAACTCCAACTAGCCTACGGGAACTCTGGAATAGGCTATTGGACAATCCCACTGCTCAAGAGCGAGAAGGGACATTACAGAGGTTGAGCCTCAACAAAACGTTGAAAGTGAAACTGAATCCAATTATACACCTAATAAAAGTGGAGAAATAGAGAGGGGTGACCGTGAAACCCAAACCACTAGTTCCATTGTAAGTGCAAATGTTAGTTGTCCTTCCACAATACTAGCAAAATATGCTAAGGGTCCCTTTGATCCTAAGTCTCCTCCAAGACAATT